>PVKP010033270.1:0-25173 GCA_004027715.1 Plecturocebus donacophilus | reverse complement strand
TATCCACCTGTCGTCTTTGTAATTGCCGACTTTCAGATTGGGTCTCTGAGTGGACGTCCGGCTTGTTGGTGATGAAGTTTTTTCTGTTTCTTAGTTTTCCTTCGGGGGGCGCCCCTTCCCCACAGAGCTGGGCCTTCCCGGGTTCAGCTGTGCTTGTTCTCAGTCCTCAGCGCTTCCAATTGCTGTTCTCCTTGTGGGGTTGGGACCAGCCGAGCCCAACTAAAAGGGCATCCAGTCCCGTACACTACGCACCGAGAAGCGCCGCTGGCCAAAAGAGTCGCGCTGGCGACCCGTGTGGCTCCTTCACCGGGAATCTCCCAGTCTGTGGGCATCAAAAATTCGTCTGCAATTGCGGCATCCACTTGCTCTCTGCGCTTTCACTGGGAGCTGCAATCCTGAGCTGCTGCTACGCTGCCATCTTGGATCTCTCTCCCTATTTATTTATTTTTTAAATAAAGACAGGGTTTCACCATGTTGGTCAGGCTGGTCTTGAACTCCTGACCTCAGGTGATCCGCCTGCCTTGGCCTCCAAAGTGCTTGGATTACAGGCGTGAGCCACTGCACCCAGCCTATTTATTTATTTATTTATTTATTTTTGAGATGGAGTCCCACTCTCTTGCCCAGGCTGGAGTGCAACGGCACGATCTCAGCTCACTGCAAACTCCACCTTCAGGTTCAAGTGATTCTCCTGCCTCAGCCTCCTGAGTAGCTGAGATTACAGGCACCCGCCACCCTGCCCAGCTAATTTTTGTATTTTTAGCAGAGACGGGGTTTCATCATGTTGGCCAGTCTGGTCTGGAACTCCTAACCTCAGGTAATTCACCCGCATTGGCCTCCCAAAGTGTTGAGATCACAGGCATGAGCCACTGCACCCGGCTCTACAAAAAATTTAAAAACTAGCCAGGCATGGTGGCATGCACCTGTAATCCCAGCTACTTGGGTGGCTGAGTTGGGAGGATCCCTTGAACCCAGGAGTTTGAAGCTGCAGTGAGCCATGATCACATAATTGAACTCCAGCCTGGGTGACAGAGCAAGACCCTGTTTCAAAAAAAAAGGAAAATAAAAAGAAAATCCTAGCACTTTGGGAGGCCAAGGCAGGAGAATCGCTTGAGCTCAGGAGTTCAAGGCCAGCCTGGGCAACACAGCAAGATCTCCTCTCTATTTTATTAAAAAAATTAAAAAGAGTCCAGGTGTGGTGGCTCACACCTGCAACCCCAGCACTTTGGGATGCCAAGGTAAACAGATCCTTTAAGTTCAGGATCACTTGAGACCAGCCTGGCCAACATGATGAAACCATGTCTATATCAAAAATACAAAAATTAGCAAGGCATGGTGGCACACTCCTGTAATCCCAGCTAACTGGGAGGCTGAGGTGGGACAATCGCTTGAGCCCAGGAGGTGGAGGGTGCAGTGAACCGAGATTGTGCCACTGCACTCCAGCCTGGGCACAGAGTGAGACTCTGTCTCAAAAAAAAAAAAAATTAAAAAGAAAAAGAAAATGCCAGCTATTAAATCCCCACTGTACCACCATGCTTAAATGAGTAGCTGAGGCCCTGAAGCACAGGGGGCTCCAGGTGGCTCACACCTATAATCCCAGCACTTTGGGAGGCCAAGGCAGGTGGATTGCCTGAGGTCCAGAGTTAGACCAGCCTGGCCAACATGGCGACATTCCACCTCTACTAAAAATCAAAAATCCAAAAATTAGCCAGGTGTGGTGGTTGCCTGTAATCCCAGTTATTTGGGAGATTGAGGTACAAGAATCACTTGAACTTGGGAGGTGGAGGTTGCCATGAGCCGAGATTGTGCCCCTGCACTCCAGCCTGGGTGACGGAGCAAGACTCCATCTCAAAAAAAAAAAAAAGAAAAGAAAAAAGAGGAGTGTTGGCTGGGGCTTACCTAGCACAGGGTCTGCCCCGTGTTGTCTGCATCTGAGCTGTCACATCTGGCAGCCAGTAGTGGGACAGTGTCATCTCTGTCCAGCAGCTGAGGCCTGATTAGTACATTTCTGTCTGCATAGCTTTGAGAGCCTGGTTTTCTAGCCCTCCTGGAGATTTCAGAAAGTTTTAATAATTTCATTTTCTGCTTGAATCAGACATCTACTTACATCAGAGAAATTCAAATTGAAACAACATGATATCCTTTCATGCACAGCAGATAAGGAGAAACAGCAATATTCCCACACTGCTGGAGGGTGTGTAAATTGGTACAGCTACTTTGGAGAACAATTTGTTAATGTCTAATAAATTGGAATGCAGATATCCTATGACTGGGAAATTCTACTTTCAGTCATATTCTCTAAACTATAGCTCATAGAGACATGTATAAGAGTCTTCACTGTAATACTATTTATAACACTGAAAAAAACAACAACAACCTACTTTTATACCAATGTGAAACGATTACTAAATTCTGGCATATTCATGCAACATATGAACTAGAATAGCATGTATCAGAATGGATAGTTCTTGAAAACATCACTGTGGGTGAAAAAAATAACTCCAGAAAGGTCTGTATAGTGCAGCATGTCCATTTAAAGATGTAAAAGAACCAAAGGAGGACAAATAAAACTGAGGAAATCCAGCCGGGCAGTGGCTCACATCTGTAATCCCAGCACTTTGGGAGGCTGAGGCAGGCAGATCACCTGAGGTCAGGAGTTCAAGACCAGACCAGCCAATGTGCTGAAACCACATCTCTACTAAAAATACAAAATTAGCCAGGTGTGGCGGCACACATCTGTAATCCCAGCTACTCGGGAGGCTGAGGCAGGAGAATCACTAGAACACAGGAGGTGGACGACGTAGTGAGCCGATATCATGCCACTACACTCCAGACTGGGCGAGATAGAGTGAGAATCTGACTCAAAAAAAACAAAAACAACAACAAAACAACAACAACAACAAACGGAATAAATCTGAATAAAGTTGGTGGATTGTATCTGTGCCAACATCCTGGTGGTGATATTATTCTGTACTTTCGCATCATTAGGGGAAACTGGAAAAAGTGTATTATTTCTTTTTTTGTTGTTGTTTTTTGAGATTTGTTCTTGTTGCCCAGGCTCGAGTGAAGTGGCATGATCTTGGCTCACTGCAACCTCTACCTCCTGGGTTCAAGAGATTCTCTTGCCTCAGCCTCACAAGTAGCTGGGATTATAGGCGCCCACCACCACGCCTGGATAATTTTTGTATTTTTAGCAGAAAGGGGGTTTCACCATGTTGGCCAGGCTGGTCTCAAACTGCTGACCTCAAGTGATCTGCCCACCTTGGCCTCCAAAAGTGCTGAGATTACAGGCGTGAGCCACTGTGCCTGGCCTATTTCTTTTTCTTATAATGGCATATGAGTCTACTGTAAATGAATAAAAATTTCAATAAAAATACCAAGCAGGCTGGGCACGATGGCTCACACTTGTAATCCTAGCACTTTGGGAGGCCGAGGCTGGTGGATCAGGAGGTCAAGAGATTGAGATCATCTTGGCCAACATGGTGAAACCCCGTCTCTACTAAATATACAAAAATTAGCTGGGCTTGGTGGTGCGTGCCTGTAGTCCCAGCTACTCGGGAGGCTGAGGCAGGAGAATTGCTTTAATCTGGGAGGTGGAGGTTGCAGTGAGCCGAGGTCACGCCACTACACTCCAACCTGGTGACAGAGTGAGACTCCATCTCAATCAATCAATACATTACTTATAGCTACATGATGGCTTCCTCTGAGGAACAGAGGAGAAAATGGATTTTAGGAGAGGACTTGAGCCCAGGAGTTTGAGAGCAGCCTGGGCAACATAGTGAGACCCCAGTCTCTACAAAAGATAAAAAGAAAACTAGCTGGGCATGGTGGTGCATGCCTATAGCCCCAGCTACTGGGGAGGCTGAGGCAGGAGGGTTGCTTGAGCCCAGGAGGTTGAGGCTGCTGTGAGCTGTGATTACACCACTGCACTGCAGCCTGGCTGAAAGAGCAAGATCCTCTCTCTCAAAATAAAATAAAATCACTTGCCCAAAAGTATCTTGGATATGGAGGCGTTCAGCTGGCATTTGAATAAAGACTATCCGGCTGGGAGCAGTGGCTCATGTCTGTAATCCCAGCACTATGGAAGGCCGAGGTGGGCAGATCACTTGGGGCCAGGGGTTCAAGACCAACGTGGGCAACGTGGCGAAACTCTGGTCTCTATAAAACACAGAAAAAAAATATTAGCCAGGTGTGGTGGCTCACACTTGTAGCCACAGTACTTGGGAGGCTAAGGTCAGAGGATTGCTTGAGCCTGGGAGGTGGAGGCTGCAGTAAGCCGAAATCACACTACTGCACTCCAGCCTGGGCAACAGAGGGATACCCTATGTCAAAAAAAAAAAAAAAAAAAAAAAAAAAAAAAAGAATAAGGAAATAGGGACCATCTGATTCCTGTCCATTCCAGTTCTCTACATTTGAAGGAGCCAAACATCATAGGGTAGAAAGTCAAATAAGGCTTTGAGCAGGGCATGAAGCACACCTTTAATCCCAGCTATGGGAGCCTAAGCCAGGAAAATTACTTTCAGCTAGAAGTTCAAGACTAGCCTGGGAAATGTAGCAAGACGCCCCCCACCCCGATTGCTACAAAATAATAATAATAATAATAATAATAATAATAATAATAATAATAGCCTTTGGGCTGGGCACAGTGGCTCATCCCTGTAATCCCAGCACTTTGGGAGGCTGCAGCTGGTGGGTCACCTGAGGTCAGGAGTTTGAGACCAGCCTGGCTAACAAGGTGAAACCAGTCTGTAATAAAAATAGAAAAATTAGTCGGGCATGGTGGTGGGCGCCTGTAGTCCCAGCTCCTTGGGAGGCTGAGGCAAGAGAATCGCTTGAACCCAGGAGGTGGAGATTGTAGGGAGCCGAGATCGCACCACTGCACTCCAGCCTGGGCAACAGAGCAAGACTCCATCTCAAAAAGAAAAAAAAAAAAAAGCCTTTGGCTGAAGGCAGAAGGGAAAACCAGGAGGAAGTCAGTGTGATCAAGCAAGACAGGCAAGTTCAGATGATTTGGGGCCACACTGGATCTTTTGGTTTTTTGTTTGTTCATTCATTTTGTTTTGTTTTTTGAGATGGAGTCTTCCTTTGTTGCCCAAGCGGGAGTGCAGTGATGTGATCTTGGCTCACTGCAACCTCTGCCTCCCAGTTCATGCAATTCTCCTGCGTCAGCCTCCCAAGAAGCTGGGATTACAGGCATGCGCCACCACGCACAGCTAATGTTTGTATTTTTAGTAGACAGGGTTTTGCCATGTTGGCCAGGCTGGTCTTGAACTCCTGACCTCAGGTGATCTGCCTGCCTTGGCCTCCCACAGTACTGGGATTACAGGTGTGAGCTGCAGTTCCTGGCCCACAGTGGACCCTTTGAATCCATGGATATCCTTCGCTCCTCCAAGTGCTCTGCGAGCTTGGACACAGACCTGTTTATGTAGAACATCCTGGAGAAATTACTGAGAGACTGAGAAACTCTCTGTAGAGAAAGCTGCTTTTTGGATTTCCTACTATGCAAGGGATTAACAAAAGAAAATAAGTCAGAAAGCAAGCCTACTTCACACGCTGAAAAAGGCGGGCCAAGATTGCCATCTGTAGGTGAATCGTTTCTTCTGCCAACTCGAATTCTGTCCACAATTCCTGACATCTAAACAGGTCCAAGCTAGCTATCTCCTGCTCCAGCCTGCACGCTCCACCCAGGAAAAGACAGAGGCTCTGGCGAGTCCAGTATCTTGCTCGAGGTTACCCAGCTAGTGGCTAGGTGCGGTGGCTCATGCCTGTAATCCCAGCACTTTGGGAGGCTGAGGCAGGTGGATCACTTGAGGTCAGGAATTTAAGACCAGCCTGGCCAACATGGCGAAATTCTGTCTCCACTAAAAATACAAAAAAAAAATTAGCTCAGAGTGGTGGTGGGTGCCTGTAATCTCAGCTACTGGGAAGGCTGAGGCCGGAGAATCATTTGAACCCGAGAGGTGGAGGTTGCAGGGAGCAGATATTGCCACTGCACACCAGCATGGGCAACAGAGTGAGACCCTGTCTCAAAAAAAAAAAAAAAAAAAAAAAAAAAAAAAAAAAAAAAAAAAAAAAAAAAAAAAAAAAAAAAAAAAAAAAAAAAAAAAAAAGGCTACACAAGTTAGCAAGAGAACTACAACCAAAAATCAAAAATCATGACCTCCAATTATTATTTTTGAGACAGAGTCTTGCTCTGTCACCTGGGCTGCAGTATAGTGACGAGATCTCAGCTCACTGCAACCTCCACCTCCCAGATTCAAGCAATTCTCCTGCCTCAGCCTCCCAAGTAGCTAAGACTACTGAGCTCAGGTGATCTGCCCACCTTGGCTTCCCAAAGTGCTGGGATTACAAGTATGAGCCACTGTACCCAGCCTTAATTTAACTATCTTTTTTGTTTTTTTCTGAGACAGAGCCTCACTCTTTCGCACAGGCTAGAGTGGCATGATCTCGACTCACTGCAACCTCCACCTTCCAGGCTCAAGTAATTTTCCTGCCTCAGCCTCCCAAGTATCTGGGACTACAGGCGCCTGCTACCACACCCAGCTAATTTTTGTATTTTTAGTAGAGACGAATTTCACCATGTTGGTCAGGCTGGTCTCGAACTCCTGCCCTCAAATGATCTACCTGCCTTGGCCTCCCAAAGTGCTAGGATTACAGGCATGAACCACTGTGCCCAGCCACACCCAGCTAATTCTTAATTTTTAATTTATTATTTTTATTTTTCTCCTCATCTGAACATCCCTAGTGCAATACTTTTTAAATTTATTTGATGAGTCAAGGGTCTCACTATGTTGCCCAGGCTGGTCTCAAACTTCTGGACTGAAATAACCCTTCCACCATGGCTTCCCAAAGTGCTGAGATTACAGGTGTGAGCCACTGAGCATAGCCAGTAAGTTTTTAATTTTTGTGGGTACATAGCACACATAATCTCCAGAACTTTCTAATTTTCCAAACTGAAACTCTACACCCATTAAACAGTAACTCCCCATTCCCCATCCCTTGGCACTCACCATCCGTTTCTGTCTCTATGGGTTTGACTCTAGATACCCCATACAAGTGAATACATACAGTATGTGCCGTTTTTGTGACTGGCTTATTTCACGTAGCTTAATGTCCTCCAGGTTCATCCATATGGTAGCAGGTGTCAATTTCCTTCCTTCTTTTTTTCTTTTTTCCTCAGATGGAGCCTTGGTTTGTTGCCCAGCCTGGAGTGCAGTGGCACAACCTCCGCTCGTTGCAATCTCAACCTCCTGGGTTCAAGCAATTCTCTTGAAAGCCTCAGCCTCCCGAGTAGCTGGGATTACAGGCATGTACCACCACGCCTGGCTAATTTTTTTGTATTTTTAGTAGAGACGGGGTTTCACCATATTGGCCAGGCTGGTCTTGAACTCCTGGCCTTCTGATCTGCCTGCCTCAGCCTCCCAAAGTGCTAGAATTACAGGTGTGAGCCACTGTGCCTAGCCTCCTTAAGGCTATACAGTATTCTGTTACATGGACAGACCACATTTGGTTTATCCTTTCATCTGTCGATAGACACTGGCTTGCTTCCAGGTTTTCAGAGTGTTGTGAATAGTTCTGCTGTGAACATGTATGTACTATTATCAGTTTAAGCCTGAATGATTTTTGTTTTTGAGACAGGGTCTCTGTGGCCCAGGCTAGAGTGCAGTTTCGTGATCACAGCTCACTGCAGCTTCGACCTCCTGGGCTCAAGAGAACCTCCTAACTCAGCCTCCCAAGTAGCTGGGACTATAGGAACACATCACCATGCTTGGCCAGTTTTTTTATATTTTTAGTAGATACAGAGTTTCGCCATGTTGCCAGACTGAAGTCTCAATAATTTCTTTTTTTTGAGACAGAGTCTCTGTCTGTCACCAAGGCTGAAGTGCAGTAGTGTGATCTCAGCTCATTGCACCAGCCAGGTTCAAGTGATTTTCCTGCCTCAGCCTCCTGAGTAGCTAGGATTACAGGCGTGTGCCACCATGCCTGTTTAATTTTTGTATTTTTAGTAGAGATGGGGTTTTACATATTGGCCAGGCTGGTCTTGAACTCCTGATCTCAAGTGATCTGCCCATCTTAGCCTCCCAAATTGCTGGGATTATAAGCGTGAGCCACTGTGCCCAGCCATCTCAATAATTTTCTATGCACTTTTTATTTTGGAATCATTCCAGATTTGCAAAACTTTAATTAGCCAGATGTGATGGCAAATGCCTCTAGTCCCAGCTACTTAGAAGGCTGGGGAGGGAGGATGGCTTGAGCCCAGAAGGTCAAGGCTGCAGTGAGCTATGATCGCACCACTGTACTCCAGCCCAGGTGACAGAGCAAGACCCTGTCTCAAAAGAAAATATTTGCAAACTTTTTGTGAAGATAGCAGCTCTCTCTCACACAAATGGTGAGAGAGACAAATGTTTTCTTCAGAGCCAAGCTGCACTTCTAGACACTCTCTGCTACTGCTCCTCAGGTGATAAAACTGATTATGAGGGGTCAGGGCCATGACTGCAAGAACTGACAGTGATGCAGGGGTCCCAGCACTACAGGATCATCCCAGCTCCACCGGGACCTCTGAAGTCACAGGTTTTCAAGGCCAGGATGCTGGCCCGGAGCCTGGCTTTACTCAGAGGTGAGGTGGCCTCAGGAAGACAGTCCGAGTACAGAACAGCAAGTTTCTCAGTTTTGCCACAGATCCATCTCTTCAAACGCAATCTCAGGAAGAAGTTTGCTCCAGAAAATAGACACAGGCCAGGTGTGGTGGCTCATGCCTGTAATTCCAGCACTGTCGGAGGCCAAGGCGGACAATGGGTTGGCCCAGGAGTTCAAGACCAGCCTGGGCAACACAGGGAGACACTCGCTCTACTGAAAAAAAAAGAAAAAAGAAAAAGAGAAACACATGTAAGAGATGCTACTCCACAAGATGTTGGACTGGAAGCCCCTTGGGCTTATCCACCAGATTTTTCTAGAAAGTTCTGAGGCCACACAAGAGATTTCAGAAAATGTATTTTCTGAAATCTGTTGTGTGGTATTTTCTCAAGAGGAGTGGAGAAAAACACATTGCCCTTGACACTACTGATTTTGCATTTTAAAATTTGCTTTTTTTTTTTGCAACGGAGTCTCACTCTTGTCATCCAGGCTGGAGTGCAATGGCGTGATCTCAGCTCACTGCAACCTTCACTTCCCAGGTTCAAGCGATTCTCTTGTCTCAGACTCCCAAGTAGCTAGGATTACAGGTACCCGCCACCAGGCCTGGCTAATTTTTGTATTATTATTATTAGTAGTAATAGTAGTAGTAGAGACAGGTTTTACTATGTTGACCAGGCTGGTCTCGAACTCCTGACCTTAGGTGATCCACCTGCCTCAGCCTCCCAAAGTGTTGGGATTACAGGTGTCAGCCACTGTGCCCTGCCTAAAATTTTCTTTTGCTGTTTTTTTTCTTTTTCTTTTTTTGAGACAGTGACTTGCTCTGCTGCCCCGGCTGGAATGCAGTGGTGTGATTGTGGCTTGCTATAGCCTAGACCTCCCGGGCTCAAGTGATCCTCCTGCCTCAGCCTCCAAGTATCTGAGGCTACAGCACACACTAGCACTTCCAACTAATATATTTATATTTTTTCTAGAGATGAGAAAAAGAGATGCTAAGCCAAGTGTGGTGGCCCACACCTGTAATCCCAGCACTTTGAGAGGCTGAGGCGGGCAGATCACTTGAGGCCAGGAGTTCAATACCAGCCTGGGCAACATAGTGAAACCACCATCTCTACTAAAAAGACAAAAATTAGCCAGGCATGGTGGTGTGCACCTGCAGTCCCAGCTACTCAGGAGGCTGAGGCAGGAGAATTGCTTGAACCTGGGAGGTGAAATTGCAGTGTGCCAAGATCATGCCTCTGCACTCTAGCATGGGCGACATAGCAGATTGAGACTCTGTCTCAAAAAAAAAAAGAAAAAGAAAAGAAAAAAAGAGATGCTATCTTGCCTAGGCTGGTCTTGAACTTCTGGACTCAAGGGATCCTCCTGCCTCAGCCTCCTTAGATAGGTCCTGAATGTCCACAAACCCGCCCAAGCTGGCCCATGGCTGACAGGTGGTGAGGTCAGAGTCTCAGTCCTCTGCAGCCCAGCACGAGGCTCCAAGGCTACACCAAGAGCCACCCCACCAGAGATCTCACCACCGTGGGCCCCGGAAGGGTCACCCTGGATCTCTGCCACCCGGTTCATGGCTCCCAGGCTCAGGGACTGGTCACTTCCCATCTTTCTCAAAGACATGAAATCCCCACGCTCAGAACCTGGTTGGCCCATTTGGAAATACTTCTCATTCTGTTACGATAAGCCCACAGGAAAATAAAGGCACAGCTTTCCCACATTATGTTATCCAGCCTCCCCCAAGCCTGCAAGATAAGAAAACTGAGGCCTAGGAGGCTATTTCAACAGCAAGGGAGGGGTTAGCCTTGGCCCAGTCTCAGGCAGCCTCTTTCCCCAGCCACATCAGGCTTCCCCCAAGGGCCATGCAGTGGAACAGTTTTCATTTTCATAGTTATGTACTGATGTTGATGTCAATAGAAATATAATGAACCCATAAAACTTATAATTTTAAGGAAACTATAAATTCAGCCTCAAAATGAAGTCAACTTTTTTTAGAAAGGGTTTTGATGGAAATTAAAGTTGACCCCTGGGCTAAGCGCGGTGGCTCATGCCTGTAATTCCAGCACTTTGGTAGGCCAAGGCAGAAGGATCACTCTAGGCCAGGAGTTCAAGATCAGCCTGGGCTAACACAGTGAGACCTCTATCTCTAGAAACATTTTTTTTTTTGAGACAGAGTCTCACTGTGTCACTCAAGCAGGAGTGTAGTGGACAATCTTAGCTCACTGCAACCTCCACCTTCTGGGCTCAATGATTCTCCTGCCTCAGCCTCCTGAGTAGCTGGGATTACAGGCACCCACCACCACACCCAACTAATTTATGTATTTTTAGTAGAGACAGGGTTTTGCCATGTTGGCCAGGCTGGTCTTGAACTCCTACCTCAGGATCCGCCCGCCTCGGCCTCCCAAAGTGCTGGGATTACAGGTGTGAGCCACCATGCCTGGTGGTAATTTCCCTCTGCCTTTTTTTTTTTTTTTTTTTGAGACGGAGTCTTGCTCTGTTGCCAGGCTGGAGTGCAGTGGAATGATCTCAGCAGGCTCAATGCAATCTCTGCCTCCTGGTTCAAGTGATTCTCCTGCCTCAGCCTCCTCAGTAGCTGGGATCACAAGTGCCTGCCACCACGCCCTGCTAATTTTTTGTATTTTTGTAGAAATGAGGTTTCACCATGTTGGCCAGGCTAGTCTCAATCTCCTGACCTCGAGATCCACCCACCTTGGCCTCCCAAAGTGCTGGGATTACAGGCATGAGTCACCCACCAATTTCCCTCTTCTAATAAGGACATCGGTCACTGACTTAGGGTCTACCCTTGTCCAGTTTGACTTCATCTTGATTACCTCTGTGAAGACTGTTTCCAAACACAGTAGCCCCGACCCCCAGTTTCACTTTCCACTGTTTCAGTTACTCATGGTCAATTACGGTTGGAAAATATTACATGGCTAAGAAATTTTGAGAGGGAGACACCACCAGACATCACTTTCACATAACCTTTATTACAGTATATTGTTATAATTGTTCTGTTAGTTATTGCTGTTAATCTTTTTTGAGACAGAGTCTCACTCTGTAGCTCAGGCTGGAGTGCAGTGGGGTGATCTTGGCTCACTGCAACCTCCGCCTCCCAGGTTCAAGAGATTCTCTTGCCTTGGCCTCCTGACTAGTGGGGACTACAGGTGCATGACACCAGGCCCAGCTAATTTTTTGTATTTTTAGTGGAGATGGGGTTTCACCATGTTAGCCAGGATGGTCTGATCTCCAGACCTCATGATCCACCTGCCTCAGCCTCTCAAAGTGCTGAGATTACAGGTGTGAGCCACTGCACCCAGCCATCTCTTACTATGCCTAATCTATAAACTTTATTGTAAGCTTGCACATCTAAGTAAAAACATACCGCCGGGCGTGGTGGTTCACACCTGTAATCTCAGCACTTTGGGAGGCCGAGGAGGGTGGATCACTAGGTCAAGAGATCGAGACTATCCTGGCCAACGTGGCAAAACCTCGTCTCTACTAAAAATACCAAAATTAGCTGGGCGTAGTGGCAGTCACCTGTAATCCCGGCTACTCGGGAAGCTAAGGCAGAATTGCTTGAACCCGGAAGGCAGCGGTTGCAGTGAGCTGAGATCACCCCATTGTACTCCTGGGCTCAAGTGATTCTCCCATCTCAGCCTCCAGCGTAGATGGGACTACAAGACAACACCACCAGGCCCAGCTAATTTCTTATTTTTATAATTTTGTTTTTGAGACAGAGTCTTGCTGTGTCACCCAGGCTGGAATGCAGTGGTACCATCTTGGCTCACTGCAACCTCTGCCTCCCAGGTTCGAGTGACTCTCCTCAGACTCTTGAGTAGCTGGGACTACAGGTGCATGCCACCACACCCAGCTATTTTTTGTATTTTTAGTAGAGATGGGGTTCATTTTGGCCAGGCTGTTCTCAAACTCCTGACCTCAAATGATCCACCTGCCTCGGCCTCCCCAAGTGCTGGGATTACAGGCATGAGGCACTGTGCCCGGTCGAGATCCCATCTCTGTTTAAAAAATGTGTCATCCCTTATTGTACAGATAGAGAAACTGAGGCAGAGGCATTAAGTAACCTGTCCAAAGTTACATAGCTGACACCATGATGAGGAGTCAAACTTAATACTAGACATGGGGAAGACTCTGCTTCTTTTTTGCTTTTATTATTATTATATATATTTCTTGAGATGGAGTCTTGCTCTGTCGCCAGGCTGGAGTGCAGTGGCACAATCTCGGCTCACTGCAACCTCTGCCTCCTGGGTTCAAGCGATTCTTCTGCCTCAGCCTCCTGAGTAGCTGGGATCACAGGCACGTGCCACCATGCCCGGCTATTTTTTATATTTTTAGTAGAGACAGGGTTTCACCATGTTGGCCAGGTCGGTCTCGATCTCTTGACCTAGTGATCCGCCCGCCTCAGACTCCCAAAGTGTTGAGATTACAGGCGGGAGCCACTGTGCCCAGCCCTTTTTGCTCTTTTAAACACTGTTAGAACGCGATGGGTATGGTGGCTCATGCCTATAATCCTAGCACTTTGGAAAGCCAAGGTAGGAAGATTGCTTGAGGCCAAGAGTTTGAGACCAGCCTAGGTAACTTAGTGAGATGCCATCTACAAATAAACAATAAAGAAATTAGCTGGGCGTGGTGGCACACACCTTCAGTCCCAGGTACTTGGGAATGTCACTTAATGCCACTGAACTGCATATGAACTGCATATTAAAATGGCTAGGCCCTGCGCAGTGATTCACCTTTAGGCTGGCACTTTGGGAGGCCGAGGTGGGAGGATTCTCTTGAGGCTGGGAGGTCAGGGTTGCAGTGGAGCTGTGATTATGCCACTTCACCCTAGCCTGGCCAACAGAGCGAGCCCTGTCTCTGAAAAAGAACAAAAAACTATCTGATGAAATATACATAAAATTTACCTTTTTAGCATTTTTTTATTTTTACTTTTTTGAGACAGGGTCCCACTATGTTGCCCAGGCTGGTCTTCAACTCCTGGACTCAAGCGATCCCCCAGCCTGGGTCTCCCAAAGTACTGGAAAGACAGGCGCGAACCACCGCGCAGGGCCCAGTTATTTTCATAGGCAACTTAGTACACAGTTCAGCGGCATCAAGTACATTCACCAGGTTGTACAACCATCACCACCGTCATCTCCAAAACGTTCTCATCCTCCCAAATTGAAGCTCTGTCCCCATTAAACACTCCCGACTCTCCTCCCCAGCTCCTGGGTACCATCTGTTTTATTTATTTAATTGTGGTAGAGACGAGGGCTGGGGGCCGGGGGGGGAGGCTACTACGTTGGCGAGGCTGGTCTCAAACTTCCAAGCTCAAGAGACTCTCCCATCTCAGCCTCCCAAAGTGCTGGGATCACAGGCGTGAGCCACCGCGTTCTTTTCTAGGATGATGAAGACATCCCACAACGAGTAGTTGTCCTCCACCCTGGCAAAACGCAAGCTAGGAGACGGACGCACACAACACCCGTACAGCGAGTATCAGCCGAGACCGAACAGTTCCGGTAGTCCTCTCAGGTTCAGCCTAGCACTCGACGCGGCGAGGACCCGCCCCCGCCCCCACGTGACCCGCGCTCTCCCGCGCGGAGGGCGGCGGCCTCGGGTGGATCGAACCACTGTAAACGCCCGAATGGGGGGAAGCAGGCGGTGACTGCCGTTAGGGAAGAATTGGGGGTAAGTGATTAAAGCAAGTCGGATACATTTTTGTATTGCGCCAGGTAGTCGTCCTTCTAGTCGTGTGGGCCTCCTATGGCTCGCCCTGAATTCTTTTTCTATTTTGGAGTTGTCCGTCCTTTTGCCCCGTCAGTAGACGAGTTCAAGTGACCCACACGGACAGGGGGACATTAGTAATGTAAGCTAAACGGTTTGCCTAGCAAAAGGCTGAAACGCCCCGAACAATCGCCTTTTGATCTTCTTTTCTATGATATTAACTGTTGAGTTAGAGGACATTTTCATAGAATTCCGCATACTAAAATGATTTTTGGTCCCCGCTTTCGGCGCTACAAATAGTTCAGTCTTGACCCGCAGCGCCCGACGGGAGAGGAAAGGGGGCGGCCGCCATGTTGGAAGGAACCATCCCCTGCCACACACGGGGTGGTCAATATTCCCATGAGTTTACTGATGGATAGAAACAACCTCGACGAATGGAATTAAGCACTTTCTTGTCACAAAAATGTCAGTTCGGTGATTTTCGGACGCAGTCTTGCGGATGTAAGTCTTCTTAATCTAGTCGTGAGGGCCCATGGCATGGGTGCGCCCCCCGCCCTGAGGCCTTGGTGTGGCCTCCCGGTCGCTCGCACATGGCTGGGCTGTAGCCGGCGCGGCGCGCGGTGCGGCCTGGGAGAGTCGGAAGTGCGGTGGCCGCTGAGCCCTGCGGGGAGGTAGCGTCGGGCTCATGCAGGACGCGGAGAACGTGGCGGTGCCTGAGGCGGCCGAGGAGCGCGCCGAGCCCGGCCAGCAGCAGCCGGCCGCCGAGCCGCCGCCAGACGAGGGGCTGCTGCGGCCCGCAGGGCCTGGCGCTCCGGAGGCGGCGGGGACCGAGGCCGCCAGTGAGGAGGTGGCGGCCGCCGAGGCCGGATCGGAGCCCGAGGTGAGGACGGAGCCGGCGGCCGAGGCGGAGGCGGCCTCCGGCCCAACCGAGTCGCCTTCGCAGTCGGCCGCCGAGGAGCTGCCCGTGTCGCATGCAGAGTCCCCCGCCTCGGCACAGGACGAGGCCTCGGGGGAACAGGCCCGGGACGAGCGCGCCCATAGCCGGGCCCAGGCGGCGTCCGAGGACGCGGGAGGAAACGAGAGCAGCGCGGCCGAGGCCGAGCCCCGGGCGCTGGAGAACGGCGACGCGGACGAGCCCTCCTTCAGCGACCCCGAGGATTTCGTGGACGACGTGAGCGAGGAAGGTGAGGGCGCCCGGGGCGGGGCCGGCGAGCGGCGCGGGAGCGTGTCTGGGGTTCCCGAGATGGGAGACGTCGTCGGGCTGTGCCACCGGTTCGTGCAGAAGTTCCAGCGAGGGTGTCCGTGTGTTCCCAGGAAGCCACCGTGGAGGAGGTTGCCGCGTGCCCGCCTTGGAGGTGTTCTGAGAGCCCAGCACCTCTCCTTTTGTAGAAAAGGGGGCTGGATGGAGCCCACTTCGGAAGTTAGGCATTTCTGTAACAATCAGAAATCTGTGAGGGTGGGAGAGGGCTCCAGGGGGACTCCGTTATGGCTGGGTCTGCCTGTGCCGTGAGTGTCGCTGGTGAGGGTACAACAAAAACTGAGGACCCGGTGTCAAGCTTGCCGGTCTGCGTTTACCCAGAGCTGACCTGTCAGACCTTGCAAGGTCGGGATCGTAGTAACAGGTTGTGGCAGAGCCGGTGATTTTGTCTTACTGCCCCGCAGAATTGTCCACCTCCAGAGACTTCCCTAGTGGGACAGGCAATCCCTGTCAGATTCCAGTTTGGTTTTCCTTTATCCCTGCCTACCCCAAACGGTAAACCTGTAAGGCGAATTATTTTTCCAGGTTTTAATGTTGTTGATAACAGCCTGCTTTGCCTTCATCTCTATCTTGATTGGATTTACAGGCATATTTCTGCTTCCTGCCTGAAGGCGCTCCTCTCCTAAAATGACTTCTGATGAGAGCTGATCTCATTTGTTTTTGTTTTGTATTTAGGTGTCTTAAGTCAAGTTGGGAATACATCAGCCTGTCTATTGCTAAGTTAATACTAGAGTGAGAAAAATAAAAATACTCTTGCTGACACAGCCGGTAATAACACTAAGACAATTTAGGGAACAACATAGAGTTGCCAACTTATAATTTAAATGTTTTTTTATTTTTTCGAGAAGGAGTTTTGCTCTGTCGCCCAGGCAGGAGAGCAGTGGCATGATCTCGGCTCACTGCAACCTCTGCTCCTGGGTTCAAGCAATTGTCCTGCCTCAGCCTCCCAAGTAACTGGGACTACAGGTGTGTACCACCATGCCTAGCTAATTTTTGTATTTTAGTAGAGATTGGGGGTTTCACCTTACTGGTCTTGAACTCCTGACCTCGTGATTCTCCCACCTCGGCCAATTTAAATGTATTTTTAAAAGGCTATCAGAAATATAAAAATCAGCCAGGTGTGGTGGTGCACACCTATAGTCTCAGGTATTTGGGAGGCTGAGGCATCAGAATCACTGGAACCCAGGAGGCCAAGGTTTCAGTGAGCCGAGATCCCATTGCTGTACTCCAGCCTGGGCAACAGAGTGAGACCCTGTCTCAAAAAGGGAAACATTAAAGAATAAAAAGGCTGTCAGTTACTGTGACCATTATTATATTACACTTTTTTTCGTAAAAGACTAAATATTAGCATGAAAAGCAGGAAGGACACCACAAACTAGTGAAGACCTTGGGAGCATCTAGTCTAAGTCCTTTGCTCCTGAGGAAATGTGTCCCTGGAGGTGGAGTAGGCTACTGAGAATTCCCAGTGGGTCAGCACTGCTTGGGGTCCCACCAGGCTCTCCTGCCCAGAACAGTGTTCTTTGTAACACTTCAATTTTTCTTAGATTTTTAAATCAAAACTTTTGGTTTAGTGATTGTTTTGAGCCCTTGGATATTCTGCTGAGTTGTTTTGTTGTTGTTGTTGTTTGTTTGTTTGCTTGTTTTTTAAATAGAGACAGAGTTTCACTATGTTGGCCAGGCTGGTCTTGAACTCCTGACCTTATGATCCGCTGGCCTTGCCCTCCCAAAGTGCTGGGATTACAGTCGTGAGCCACCACGCCCAGCCTGAGTTGTTTTTTTAAAGCATTTTTTTGAGCCCATCGAATTCACAAATTTCTAATATGTAAATTATTTCTGGAATTGGGAAAAGCCAGGGGATGCTAATAAGACCACAAGGTTGACTGGGCTGGGTGATAACTGTGGGTCGTCCTGAAGGTGCAGTGTTGGCCAGAGTGACAGGTGAGGCATCTGGTCCTGGGGACCTCAGGCTCAGCAAGCCAGCATTTGTCATGGTACCCCTGGTTGTGGTTGGTAACTCAGGTAGGTTTTGTGTTTTATGAGAAGAGCTGCCCTTCAGGGTCAGTGTGCAAGACAGTATATGACTATCAGTTCTTTACAGAAGGGGTCAGATCTTCCAGGGAGCAGACCAGAGATGGCCTGGAGTCCCTGTCTTGCCTTCTTTAGGTTTTTGGTACAGATTAGCATCCCAATCTGTAATCATCCTTTCAGGTTAATGTTTCAGCTGCCTTTGGTGTTTGGTGAAACAAATATGTGATCAGGATTTTAACTGTAAATGTTGTTTTTGGCTCATTAACTATTCTTTCTTTTTCTATTTGCTATTTAGTGTTGAGAATTGTTCCCTTCTATTTTTCCTGGAGACAATCTGTGAGCCTTGCGTAGCTGATGCTTGGGCTGACAGTGATCAAGGTGGTGTGTCTTCATGGTGTAGTTAACTTCATATATTTCCTTTCTAGGTGTGGGCAGGTTCTTCTAGTCTAGATGCTTTGAGCTTGTGGGAAAGGAGTATACGGTTTGCGTAAAAGCTGAGCCTTTTATTGCAAGCCTTGTAAATTCAGATCAGGCTTTCAGGACATTTAATGGACTTTTAGGTCTCCTACTGCTCCTTAGAAGGAAGAGGGCTGAAAGTTGAGTTGATCACCAGTGCTCAGTGCTGTCAGTAATCACACCTGTGTAATGAAAGCCAGAAGGACCGGGTTCGAGGGGCACCACATAGCTGAACAGGTGGAGGCTCCTGCAGGGTGGCGTGCCTGGAAAGCACAGGGAGGCCCTGCGCTTCTCTTCCATCTGCCTCATTGTGTCCTCTGTAATGTTTGTTATAATAAGCTGGCAAACCTAGCTCCCTGAATCCCATAAGCTGTTGTAGCAACCCAAGAAGTAGGGGATAGTGGGAACCCTACTTTGGAGGCTTTTGGTCAGAACTGGAGATGACAGCCCACTACTTACAATTGCCATCTGAACTAGGGACCCTTCTTTGGGACTGAGCCTTCAGCCTGTGGGATCTGTTGCTAATTCCGGGTAGATAGTGTCTGAATTGGGTTAAGTTGGAGGACACCCAGCTGGTAGCCACTGGAGAACTGCTTGATATGGACCCACATCTGGTGTCAGAAATGTGTTGAGTGGCTTGTGAGTAGGAAAAACACTTTGCTCCATCCCTATCTCCTGTGTTGATCCTTTGAGATTTTTAACATAGGGAATGTTGGATAAGGGGTTTTGGACGAAGGTGCCTGGTGCTGGGCCGGTCCGGAAGCTCACCCCAAGTGCCTTTTCTCTTTGGTTTTTTTTCTGATCCCCTTGTGAATGGCCATCCAGTTCACTGCCTGAAAACATGAAAATAACTGGGAACAGGAGGTGGGAGAAGAGTTACTATTTTCATCCCAATTCACTCAAGAGAAGTTTTCCTCCTTGAATAATTTCTAGTAGTTTGAATTCACAGCAGAAGTGTGCTGCGAATATATTGAGCATTTAAATATTTAATTGTTTGCTAAAATCTTCTGTAAAAGTCAGTTTTCATTGACATTGGGATGGGGTTCTGCCTAGATGTAGCTAGAAACCTTTCAAAATCTAGAGATCTCTGAAAGATCTAATATTGGATATTCTTTAGATTTTCTTCTTCATTTGCATTTGCATTGTTAAAAGTTTTTTGTTGTTACTCTCTTCTAGTCTTTGGTTATTGCGAGAACTTAACTGACATACCTTGACTGTTGACATTTCTGTCAAAGGGACAGAGAAGAGTCCCAGTCTCCCCACTTCTCACATTTAAATTCTGAAACAAGCTAAGGTTGGGGTTTCTTTTGCTGACAGTGAAAGCATTTAGATGATTCATTGTCACTTCCTGGATATTTGTTCAGTGTGCTCAGTTAATGTGTCAGTATTTTTCTTGGTAAAAATGGTCATTTGACAAATCTCTTTCTCGTTCAGAATTACTGGGAGATGTACTCAAAGATCGACCCCAGGAAGCAGATGGAATCGATTCGGTGATTGTAGTGGACAATGTCCCTCAGGTGGGACCTGACCGACTTGAGAAACTCAAAAATGTCATCCACAAGATCTTTTCCAAGTTTGGGAAAATCACAAATGATTTTTATCCTGAAGAGGATGGGAAGACAAAAGGGTGAGTGTACGCCTGTCAGAGAAGTCTCATCTGTGTCTGGCACGTCGTGATGAAACAGTGTTGCGCTGCTGCCTCACTCAGGCACGAGGGCCATTCACTTTCTCAGGCCGCCCTCAGTGGGAAGCTCTCCAGAGCAGTGAATGAGAAGATGATAAAGTTTGTTTTTTTAAGATTTCATTTATTTTTGAGACATAGTCTCACTCTGTTGCCCAGGCTGGAGCGCAGTGGTGCGATTTCAGCTCACTGCAACCTCTGCCTCACAGCTTCAAGCAATTCTCCTGCCCTAGCCTCCCGAGTAGCTGGGATTGCAGCCGCGTGCCACCACGCCTGGCTAATTTTTGTGTTTTTAGTAGAGAGGGAGTTTTGCCGTGTTGCCCAGGCTGGTCTGGATCTCCTGAACTCAAGTGATCTGCCCACCTCAGCCTCCCAAACATGAGCCACGACACCCAGCCACAAGTTTTTTTTTAAAAGCAGCTGTATTGAGATAATCTATATATAATAAATCTGTATAGTTTTAAAGTATACAGTTTAATAGATTTTGATGTGTACACTTCATGAAACAATCGCGACAGTCATGGATGTTTTGATTAACTTTTCTATAATTTATGATCATAAAACTAGAGACTTGAATCTTCTGGTTAGGTTTCCCTCTCACTTAGGGAGCTGCTTGGCTGTGGGTCTGTCCTCTGTGTGACTGCCTTAGGCTCGAGGCAGGAAGAACAGCACAGATAACTCCTGGCACGGAGAGCTTGTCCATGGAGAGGTGCTGGGGCGGGTGGTGCGTACTTGCCCAGCCTTACGGTGTGCGTTTGTGCGAATGGCCGTCTGTCACTCAGGTATATTTTCCTGGAGTACGCATCCCCTGCCCACGCTGTGGATGCCGTGAAGAACGCCGACGGCTACAAGCTGGACAAGCAGCACACGTTCCGGGTCAACCTTTTCACGGATTTTGACAAGTAAGTTCAGACTTGACCATGAGGAAGTGGATGTTGACGTGCAAGTGACCGGCTGTGTCTGCATGGTTTAGTGCTTCTCAGTGGGTGCTGGTGCCTGTCAGATTGTTCACGTCCTTTCTGGTCAGGCTTCCGCAAGGCCACAGGGCCATTTCACAGCCCTGCTTCAAGCTCCTGGCCCGTAGCACCCCTCCCCGTTATGCCAGTCACAGCCCTGGGGGTGGGCAGGCAGGATCGCAGTAGGGCCATGCTGGACCCCTCATGGGATGCTCTTTCCATGGAAAGAGCATGGAGTTCAACAGTCTCCTTTCTTCTCTAGGTATATGACCATCAGTGATGAGTGGGATATTCCAGAGAAACAGCCTTTCAAAGACCTGGTGAGTGGACTGAAACCTGCATCTCAGTGGTTTAAAGAAGTGCTGCTGGGGCACGGTGGCTCACACCTGTAACCCCACCACTTAGGGAGGCTGAGGTAAGGGGATCCATTAGTTCCAGTAATTCAAGACCAGCCTGGGCAACAAAGTGAGACCCCCCTCTTTACAAAAAGTAAATACATAAATTAGCTGGGTCTGGCATGGGTCTGGCATGCACCTGTATTCCCAGCCACTTGGGAGGCTGAGGTGGGAGGATCACTTGAGCCTGGGAAGTTGAGGCCACTGTGAGCTATGATTGTGTCACTGGGCTCCAGCCTGGGCAACAGAGCAAGACCCTGTCTCAAAAAAAAAAGAAAAGAAAAGAAAAATGCTCGATGGTGTCTTGACTTGAGGTTAAGGTGTGACTTGAGAGTTGAGGTGTGGACTGAATTTGCCATATCTTTAAAAGCAATAGTTGTGAATGAGTTTTTTTAAAATTAAAATTAATGAAATGTTATATTTCTTGCCTTTTTATATA
The DNA here is from genome assembly GCA_004027715.1 of Plecturocebus donacophilus. Lineage (NCBI taxonomy): Eukaryota > Metazoa > Chordata > Mammalia > Primates > Pitheciidae > Plecturocebus > Plecturocebus donacophilus. The sequence goes on along the minus strand of PVKP010033270.1, from coordinate 3,620 downwards.
TATATATATAAGGGGAATTTACGTTACTGGCTTGAAGAGGCAGAATGCAGAGATCAGTATAGTGTGATTTTTGAGAGTGGAGACCGCACTTCCATATTCTGGAATGACGTGAAAGACCCTGTCTCAATTGAAGAAAGAGCGGTGCGTATTTGCTGCCACTGTGGGCGGGACTCACCTTCCCTGTTTCCTTAGCAAAGTGGAACTTTGTTTCCATCAGAAAACTGGAAGAGCAGGTGATGTTTTATTTTCTTTGAGATTACTTTCTGAAAACAACTTACTTTATTCCTCTTCTAGCTTTGAAGTAGATCCTGAGAAGTGAACAGGCTTTGTGTATTTCAGTTAAGAGTTTGCAGAATAGATTCACTGTAGGAAGGGTCTTGATGTTTGGTATTTTGCACTGCCTTTTTCTGCAGAGATGGACAGAGACATATGTGCGTTGGTCTCCTAAGGGCACCTACCTGGCTACCTTTCATCAAAGAGGCATTGCTTTATGGGGGGGAGAGAAATTCAAGCAGATTCAGAGATTCAGCCACCAAGGGGTTCAGCTCATTGATTTCTCACCTTGTGAAAGGTAAGCTGCTAGAAAAACACCAGTGGAGTTTCTGTGCTTTTCACCCCATGCCAGTCTTCTACCGGTAGTCTTTAATTTTGTAACATTTCAAACTTAGTAGAAAGATAGGAGTGCGGAGAACGCTGGTATGCTTTACTGAGATCTTCTCACATTTGGTTGCCTTTGCATCATCCTCTGTTGTTTCTGTATAGATACTTTTCCTGAGCCATTTGTAAGTTGAAGTAACATGTCCCTTTAGCCCTGAATGTGTATTCCTAGAAATAGGATTTTGTTAGCATGACCACAGTGCAGGCACTGACTTCAGGGATTTAACATTGTTTTAATGCTTGATTGCATTGCCATATTTCTAATTTTGTTACTTGACCTAATAGTTCTGTATATTATTTACTTACCTTCAGTTCAGAATCTAGTCTAAGGTCACATATTTTACAGAGAATATATTTTCCTTGCTGTGTCACCCAGGCTTGGTGCCATTGCAGGCTCACTGTAGGTAGCCTCAGCCTCCCAAGGTCAAGCCATTCTCCCACCTCAGCCTCCAGAGTAACAGGGACCACAGGCACATGCCACGACTTACGGCTAATTTTATTTTTTGTAGAGATGGGGGTCTCACTTTGTTGCACAGGCTAGTCTCAAACCCCTGGGCTCAAGTGTTCCTCCTGCCTTGACCTCCCAGAGCACTGGGATTGCAAGTGTGAGCCCCCACACCCGGCCAAGCCAGGGTTTTTGGTCTAGGTAATCTGGTTGTCTGAGCCCTGCTAGGGAAAGGCACTGTTGTGGAAGGCCGTGTGAGGGCGAGATGGGGCTGTTCTGCTTTGCCTTCAAGGGTTGTGTCTGCCTTCCCCTCTGATGTAAAGGACTGTCTATTAATACTGTGTGAACTGAGTAAGCCGGTGCAGTAGCTCCAGACAAGCCAGCAGTCAGGTAAATAATGGCTGGGAGGAGCTGCTAGGCTCTAAAGTTTCCTATCAGACTTATGCTGGCTTTTGAACTGGATGGGACATTTTTTTTTTTTAAGATGGAGTTTCGCTCTTGTTGCCCAGGCTGGAGTGTAATGGCATGATCTCAGCTCACTGCAGCCTCCCCTTCCCAGGTTCTGAGTGATTCTCCTACCTCAGCCTCCCGAATGGCTGGGATTAGAAGCGCCTGCCACCATGCCCAGCTAATTTTTGTATTTTTGGTAGAGATGGGATTTCACCATGTTAGGCTGATCTTAAACTCCTGACCTCAGATGATCTACCTGCCTTGGCCTCCCAAAGTGTTGGGGTTACAGGAATGAGCCATCGTGCCCAGCTGTATTTTTTTTTTAACCTTGTTAGCCTTAATTAAACATTGGTAAAGATAGAATTCCAACCAGGCACGGTGTCTCATGCCTGTAATCCCAGCACTTTGGGAGGCCAAGGCAGGTGGATCACCTGAGCTCAGGAGTTTGAGACCAGCCTGGCAAACATGGTGAAACCTCATCTCTACTAATAATACAAAAATTAGCCAAGCATGGTAGCGGGCGCCTCTAATGCTAGCTACTCGGGAGGCTAAGACACAAGAATTGCTTGAACCCAGCAGGTGGAGGTTGCAGCGAGCCGAGATCATGCCATTGCACCCCGGCCAGAGCAACGGTGAGATTTTGTCTCAAAACAAAAAAAAGAATTCCACACTGCGTCTCCCTCTAGATCACTTAGCAGACTTTTGTGTAGGATCTGTGTGATTTTTCCTGTGCTGATATTGGAGAAACTGGAATGCCTGTAGTGTGTTGACACCAAGAATGAATAAGCGCTACTTCTGCTTCCCACTCCGCTTGGGATCACTTGGGGCTGGGAGAGTGTGGTGATTGGGGAGAGAGTTGGTTCCATGAGTTCTGACTGCTTGTTCTGGCTGCACAGACAGACTGTGATCCTCCCGGGAGAGAAGGATAGCATGCAGTGTTTCCTCCCTCTCTTCTAGGTACCTGGTGACCTTTAGTCCCCTGATGGACACACAGGATGACCCTCAGGCCATAATTATCTGGGACATCCTTACGGGGCACAAGAAGAGAGGTTTTCACTGTGAGAGCTCAGCCCATTGGCCTATTTTTAAGTAAGTAGACCATTGTAACAACCTCTATAGCCTTTTGTCTTGTAATTGGAATACGCTGACACTTCTGTTTTCTTCTTTTTAGGTGGAGCCATGATGGTAAATTCTTTGCCAGAATGACCCTGGATACGCTTAGCATCTATGAAACTCCTGTAAGTGGCTTCAGTGATGGGAAACACCCATCCCTTCTTGCTTGTAATTGGGGTGTGGTGCCTTTCCTTACTTGTGCTAGAAGAGGAGGAGGTTTCATAGATTGTAGTAAAGACCTGTCTGCTGTGCTGTTTTAACTGCTCCTGCTCTGGACGAAGCTCCTTAGTCCCACATGCCCAACTTGCGCAGCTGTGGGAAGTCCTAGATGGGAGTTAATGCAATGGGCTTCGGAACTGCAGCTCCAGGTGGTGGATGGGTGGGTGGGTTCACCGTCACCCTCTCCGCGCACTGCTCCCTAGGCAAACTCACATCAGACTCGTTTCCTTTTGTGAAAAGTTACATGTGTTACTGAGACACTGACATGATTTGACTCAACTGTAACCTTCCCTTTTTTTTTTTGGCCAGTCTATGGGTCTTCTAGACAAGAAGAGTTTGAAGATCTCTGGGATAAAGTGAGTGTTCCTATCAATTTGGTATGTTAGTGTGTTCAGGCTGCTTAACACAATACCAAAAGCTGGTTGCTTATTACAGCAGAGATGTCTTTCTCCCAATTCTGGAGTTTGGGAGCCCGAGGTCACTGTGCCTGGAGACTGGTGAGGGCCCACTTCCTCATGGACAGGCTCTCAGTCCAACCTCACCTGGTGGAAGGCTTCTGGGTCCGCTTCTGTAAAGGTCCTCATCTCATTCCTGAGGGCTTCACTCTCATGACCTGCTCACCTGCCAAAGGCCCCACCTAATGCCATCACCCCAGGGGTTAGAATTTCAGCCTGTGAATTTGGGGGACATAGACATTTTCCACTGCAGTTGGTTTCCTTTATTTGCTCTCTTGTTT
>PVKP010033269.1:0-18677 GCA_004027715.1 Plecturocebus donacophilus | reverse complement strand
TCCTGAATATCTGGGATTACAGGCATGAGCCACCACACTCCGCTAATTTTGTAGTTTTAGTAGAGACAGGGTTTCTCCATGTCGGTCAGGCTAGTCTCAAACTCCCAACCTCAGGTGATCCGCCCACCTTGGCCTCCCAAAGTGCTGGGATTACAGGCATGAGCCACCACCCCAGCCTACAGTTTTCTTTTTCAGAGACAGGCTCTTGCTCTGTCACCCTTGCTGGTCTTGAATTCCTGGTCTCAAGTGATTCGCTCACCTCAGCCACCTGAATAATTAGGATTACAGGTGAGAGCCACCACACCTGGCTAATGTGTACAATGTAATAATTTTAATATATTCACAGAGTTGTGCAACCATCACCACATTGTTTTTTTTGAGATGGAGTTTTGCTCTTGTTGCCCAGGCTGAAGTGCAATGGCATGATCTCAGCTCACTGCAGCCTCTGCCTCCCAAGTTCAAGCGATTCTCCCACCTCAGCCTCCTAAGTAGCTGGAATTACAGGCATGTGCCACCACGCCGAGCTAATTTTTTTGTATTTTCAGTAGAGATGGGGTTTCTTCATGTTGGTCAGGCTGGTCTCGAACTCCCAACCTCAGGTGATCCGCCTGCCTCGGCCTCCCAAAGTGTTGGGATTACAGGCGTGAGCCACCACACCTGGCCCATAACCACGTTTTAGAACATTTTCATCATCCCCAAAAGAAACACCCTGCCCATTAGCCACTCCCCATCCTGTAGAACCAAATTCACTTTGTCTCTATGGATTTGCCTATTCTGGATTTTTCACATAGTGGAATCTTATAATATGTGGTCTTTTGTGACTAGATTTTTTCATTTAGCATAATGTTTCCAGGTTCATCCATGTTATAGCATATACCGGTACTTGATTCCTTTTATTTTCCTTTTTTCCTTGAGACAGGGTCTCACTCTGCTGCCCACACTGGATAAAGCACAGTGGCACAATCATGGCTCACAGAAGCCTCTACCTTCCTGGGCTCAAGCAATTTTCCTACCTTAACCTTCTGAGGTAGCTGGGACTATAGGCCCACAGCACCACACCCAACTAATATATACATATAGCACCAGGCCTGGCCTACTTTCAATTATCCATTTGATAGTTGATGAACATTTAGACTGTTTATAAATAACATTGCTGTGAACACTTATGTACAACTTTTTGCACACACATTTTTCTGTGGATACCTGTTGCTATTTTTGTGGAAATACCTCCAAGTGGAATAGTGTAACTCTGCTTTTAACTTTTTGGGGTATTGTCAGTCAAACTGTTTTCCAAAATGCTACACCATATTACACTATTACCAACAATGTATAAGGGTTCCAAATTCTCCACATCTTCACCAACATGTCTTTCGTGATTGTTCATGGGGTTCCTTTGTTTTGTTCTGGTTTTTTTTTTTTTCAGACAGGCTGGAGTGCAGTGGTGTGATCACAGCTCACCGTAGCCTAGAACTTCCTGACCGAAATGACCCTCCCACCTCAATCTCTTGAGTAGCTGGGACCACAGGTGTGCATCACCACACCTGTCTTTTTAAAAAATTGTTTTTGTAGAGATGGGGTCTCCCTATGTTGCCCAGGTTGGTCTCCAACTCCTGAGCTCAAGTGATCCTCCCACTTCAGTCTCCCAAAGTACTGGGATTACAACGTGAGCCACTGTGCCCAGCCAACACTTTTTATTAAAGGTTGAACGTCCTGGCTGGGCACAGTGGCTCACGCCTGTAATCCCAGCACTTTAGGAGGTCAAGGCGGGTGGATCACAAGATCAGGAGTTCGAGACCAATCTGACCAACACGGTGAAACCCCATCTCTAGTAAAAATACAAAAATTAGCTGGATGTGATGCACACTTATAATCTCAGCTACTCAGGAGGCTGAGGCAGAAGTAATCGCTTGAACCGGGGGGCAGAGGTTGCAGTGAGCAGAGATCATGCCACTGCACTCCAGTCTGGGTGACAGCTAGAGCTAGAGCTAGAGACTCCGTCTCCAACAAAAAAAAGATTGAGCATTCCTAATCCAAAAATCTGAAGTTCTCCAAAATGTGAAACTTGTTGAGTACTGACATGACATCACAAGTGGAAAATTTCATACCTAACCTTATGTGATAGCCACTGTCAAAAGGCAGGTACACAACATGCAGCATCCCCAAGGGAAAAATAAAATTACCTTCAGGCTATGTGTATAAGGTATATACGAAACATAAGTGAATTTCACGTTTAAAAATTCCAAAATCTGCTGGGCACGGTGGCTCATGCCTGTAATCCCAGCACTTTGGGAGGCTGAGGCAGGCGGGTCACCTGAGGTCAGGAGTTCGAGACCAGCCTGACCAACATGGAGAAACCCTGTCTCTACTAAAAATTAAAAATTAGCCAGGTGTGGTGGCATGTGTCCCAGCTACTCGAGAGACTGAGGCAGGAGAATTGATTGAACCCGGGAGGCAGAGGTTGCGGTGAGCTGAGATTGTGCCACTGCACTCTAGCCTGGGTGCCAGAGTGAGATTCCTTCTCAGAAAAAAAAAAAAAAAAAAGTCAAAGCTGAAACATTTCTGGTTCCAAGCATTTCCAATAGGAAGTTCTCAACATGTTTCTGTCTTCTTTTTTCATTTTCTTTTTAAGACAGGGTCTTACTCTATCACCTAGGCTGGAGTGTACTCTTATCACTCTTGGTCTGTAAAGCCTAAAGCCTAAAATATTTACTCTCTGCCCTTTTTTGTGTTTACACACATGTACGTTTACACACACACATATGTTTACGCACACACATACGGTCCTGCTCTGTTGCCCAGGCTGGGGTGCAGTGGCGCAGTCTTGGCTCACTACAACCTCTGCTTACCAGGTTCAAGTGATTCTCCTGCCTCAGCCTCCCGAATAGCTGGGATTACAGGTACCCGCCACCACACCTGGCTAATTTTTGTATTTTTAGTAGAGACATGGTTTGACTATGTTAGTCAGGTTGGTCTCGAACTCCTGACGTCAGGTGATCCACCCGCCTGGCCGCCCAAAGTGCTGGGATTACAGGCGTGAGACATTGTGACCGGCCACTAGCTGCTTCTTTTTTCTTTGAGACGGCGTTTGCTCTGTTGCCCAGGCTGGAGTGCAGTGGTGCGATTTTGGCTCACTGCAACCTCTGCCTCCTGGATACAAGTGATTCTCCTGCCTCAGCCTTCCTAGTAGCTGGGGTTACAGGTGCACACCACCACAGCAGGGTAATTTTTGTATTTTTTGTAGAGATGGGGTTTCACCAGGTTGGTCTTGAACTCCTGACTTCAGGTGATCTGCCTACCTCGGTCTCCCAAAGTGCTGGGATTACGTATCTGCTTCTTTATAGACAATATTTGCTGACCCCAGGTTTAGAGGAGTAAATTGTTTCCTAAAAGGGTGATATTTAAGATGAGACATGGGGACACCATAGGAGCACTTCTGAAAGAGGTGCAGCATGGGAAAAGGTATAAAGGGATACGTTAGTAGCATCCTGGAGAGGAGTCATTTATTCAAGTAAAAATTACTCTAGGTTAACCCCACTCTCCATCACTGCAGCTTACAACTACAGAAACTGAAGCAACAAGACATTGACAGGAAAACACAAGACACAGCAACAAGATGGTACCAGGGCTCATCGCCCACATCTCCACTCCCCTCCTCCTCACACAAAGCCCCAAAGCAAATCTTTGCATTTTGAATTGTTATCTTTTGTAAGCTTTTAGTTAACTGAGTTTTGACCACAGTTGAGTTTTGGCTCCAACTTTGATGGGGTGGAGGGCCTGAAGAAAGGATGAGCTGGCCGGGCACTGAGACTTAAGCCTGTAATCCCAGCACTTTGGGAGGCTGAGGCGGGTGGATCACGTGAAGTTGGGAAATTGAGACCAGCCTGACCAACATGGAGAAACCCCCATCTCTACTAAAAATACAAAATTAGCTGGGCGTGGTGACACATGCTTGTATTTCCAGCTACTCGGGAGGCTGAGGCAGGAGAATCGCTTGAATCCAGAAGGCAGAGGTTGCAGTGAGCCAAGATCGCATCACCGCACTCCAGCCTGTAGAACAAGAGCAAAACTCCATCTCAAAAAAAAAAAAAAGATGAGCTGTTTCGTATCTTGAAGGTTAAAAGGTAGTAGGTGCACAGAAGTAACAAAGTAACAGACAGAACTAAAAATCTGAGTATCTAAAAGAAGTGGGAAAAAAAGTTACAAAAAACATGCAAGGATAGAGTTGGACAGAGAATCATGGGATAGTATGTAGCTAAATAGAAGCTATTTGGGCGGTAGCTCTAGAGATACTCATATAACTAATCAGAGGATAAAACTATCCTAACGTGTAACTAGCAAATGGAAGAAAAAATGCAGGCTGGGCACAGTGGCTCAGCCCTGTAATCTCAGCACTTTGGGAGGCCAAGGCAGGCGGATCACTTGAGGTCAGGAGTTTGAGACCAGCCTGGCCAGCATGGCGAAACCCCGTCTCTACTAAAAATACAAAAATTAGCTGGGCATGGTGGCACATACCTGTAACCCCAGCTACTTGGGAGGCTGAGGCAGGAGAATCGCTTGAACCCGGGAGGCAGAGGTTGCAGTGAGCCGGGACTGCGCCACCACACTCCAGACTAAGAGACAGAGTGAGAGACTGTCTTAAAAAAAGAAAGAAAGAAAGAAAAAATACAAACGAACTGAGGCAAACCAGAATTGATATTTGTCATGATTAAAGGGAAAAAGGAAGAAAAACCAAAGAATTAAAGACTTCAAAAAACCGCTGTGAACATTGAAGAACTCAGAAAAGTGCAATTCTCACTGTGATTTATTCCTTAGGGGACTATGCCACTGACTGACAGAAAACTTCTGATTCAAATTATGTCCTGCATTTTCACAGAAGACCCTTGTACCCTTCAAGCAAGGTAGATCCATCTACATATCTTCCAATCACAGGTGTTTGAGGAAATTGCTTGTGACTTATTGAACTGCTTCTATACTTGTTCTTACTGAAGTCTCAGCTCTATATTCCATCAGCCCAATACCTGCCCTTTTACTTTGGATAGGATGTTCATATAGCTGATGGCCCAGTATTTGGTCATTTGGCTTGCATCAGGTGATCTGCTTTTATGAAACCCACTCCAGCCTTTAAACCATTTTGCCTTGGGCCTTAGCTTGACTAGTCCAAGTCACTCCTATCCCCTCCCTCAAGGGGGAGATTCTGGCAGATGGGAAGAGCCACTTCCACTTTATCTTCTACTAATTGCTGATTACACACACAGCTGGTTGGCTACATTTATTACCACTACATCAGTAATTACGTTGACCGCAATTACCAGAATACATGCTCAATACCCTCTTCTATTCTCTTAACAATAGTATAATGAAAACAACTTGACTTAACGATAAGAATGTAGACTTTGGGTGGGTGGGTGGGGTCTTGGAGGAGGGATAGAATTAGAAGAAATACCTAATGTAAATGACAGGTTGTTGGGTGCAGCAAACCACCATGGCACGTATATACCTATGTAACAAACCTGCACGTTCTGCACATGTACCCTAGAAATTAAAGTATATATATATTAAAAAAAAAAGTATGTAGACTTTGAAGTCTGGCATGGTGGCTCACACCTGTAATCCCAGCACTTTGGGAGGCTAAGGTGGGTGGATTACTTTAGGTCAGGAGTTGGAGACCAGCCTGGCCAACTTGGTGAAACCCTGTCTCTACTAAAATACTAAAATCTGCCAGGCATGGTGGCATATGCCTGTGATGCCAGCTATTCGGGAGGCTGAGGTGGGAGAATTGCTTGAGTCCAAGAAATAGAGGTTGCAGTGAGCTGAGATCATGCCACTGTACTGCAGCCTGGGCAACAGAGAGAGACTACATCTCAAAAAAAGAATGTAGATTTGAGAGTAGCATTCTAGGTCTGGGTCCTAGAGGGTGGGAGGTAAGCAGAGGTGGGGAGACAGACATCGCAAGACCTTCCATCCTCCTCGTTCATCCAGAGGCAACCAGATCCCCTATTCCTCCTTTACCTCAACATGCAGGCATTTGCAGGGTCCCTTGTCCACTCCCGTCTGGCTGCCACCACTCCAGAGCAACCTGGACTAGATGCACCTGAGACTAAGCTTTGATCATGCAATTGAAGTGCTATCTCTAAGAAAGGGGAATGCAGCAGCATGAAAGGAGCCCAAGTTCCTATTTGACAGGTTGACAGAAAAGTCTGAGACTTCTCCTTTCCAGGCTGTTTTGTGAGAAATAGACTTGTGCTTCTACTTAAAAAAAATCCAGATTTTGTATTCAGAGTTGGATTCGAATCCCAACTCTTCCATTTAATACTCCTGTGACTCTGAATGGTTCAGTTACTTCATGTTTATTAGTCTATGTTTTCCACAGATCTAAAGTAAGGTTGTTACACACTCGGCGGGACTATTCTAAGTACAACAGAAATTTATAGACTTAGTGCAGTGACTCATGCCTATAATCCCAACTCTTTGGGAGATTGAGATGGGAGGATTGCTTGAGTCCAGGAGCTCAAGATCAGCCTGGGAAATACAGTGAGATCCCATCTCTACAAAAACAAACAAAAAAACCCTCAAAAAATTAGCCAACTGTAGTGGCCCATTCCTGGAGTCCCAGCTACCCTGGAGGCTGAGGCAGGAGGATCTCTTGGGCACAGGAGGTGGACGCTGCAGTGAGCTATGATTGAGCCACTGCACTCCAGCCTGGGTGACAAAGCGAGACTCTTGTCAAAAAAAAAAAAAAAAAGAATGAAGAAAAGGAGGGAAGGAAGGAAGGACAGAAAGAAGGAAGGAAGGAAGACAAGAAAGGAAAATGAAAAAAAATTAAAGCTGGCATGGAATGGGTACTTTTTATTTTATTTTAGATGAAGTCACTCTTGTCACCCAGGCTGGAGTGCAGTGTTATGATCTCGGCTCACTACAACCTCTGCCTCTCAGATTCAAGAGATTCTTCTGTCCCAGCCTCCCAAGTAGCTGGATTACAGGTGCCCACCACCACGCCCAGCTAATTTAAAAATACCTTTAGTAGAGATGAGTTCTCACCATGTTGGCAAGGCTGGTTTCAAACTCTTGACCTCAGGTGATCCACCTGCCTTGGCCTCCCAAAGTGCTAGGGTTACAGGCGTGAGCCACCGCACCCGGCCAGACACTATTTTAAATAATGTTTCATTTTAGAAATTGAGTATGTTGGTTTTGGGGGTTTGTTTGTTTGAGACAGAGTCTCTGACGCCAAGGAAGAAGTGCAGTGACAAGATCTGGGCTCACTGCAACCTCTGGCTCCTGGGCTGAAGCAATTCTCCCACTGGCGGATGCCACCACGCTGGGCTAATTTTTTTTTTTTTAACAGGGAGTCTCATTCTGTAGCCCAGGCTGGAGTGCAGCAGCGCAATCTTGGCTCACTGCAACCTCCACCTCTCGGGTCCCAGTTCAAGCAAGTCTCCTGCCTCAGCCTCCCAAGTAGCTGGAATTACAGGCACGCATCACCCTGCCCAGCTAATTTTTTTTGTATTTTTAGTAGAGACAGGGTTTCACCATATTGGCCAGGCTGGTCTTAAACTCCTAACCTCGAGATCTGCCCACCTCAGCCTCCCAAAGTGCTGGGATTACAAGTGTGAGCCACCGCGCCCAGCTAATGCTGGGCTAATTTTTTAAGTTCCCTTTTTTTTTTTTTTTTTTTTTTTTTTTTTTTTTTTTTTTTTTTTTTTTTTTTTTTTTTTTTTTTTTTTTAGAGATGGGGTGTCACTATATTGCCCAGGCAGACTTCCGAAACTCCCTGGCTCAAGGTATCCTCCCACCTCGCCCTTCAAAGTGCTGAGATTACAGGCTTGAGCCACCACACTCAGCCAGGTACGTTGGTTTTAAAAGTTACGTTAGTTTTAACTTAAAGCCACAATAACTTAAAACTACAAATTGAGCCTTTTTCATATCAGAAAAACAAACAAAAACCCACTGTGTTTGGAGGGCTCCCTGTAATCTATAAGAAGATCTTTAAATCTTACTAGGTTTCTAAATCTTTTATTTTTATTTTTTCTTTTTGAGACGGAGTCTGGATCTTGTTGCCCAGTCTGGAGTGCAATGGCGCAATCTCGGTTCACTGCAACAACCTCCGCCTCCCAGATTCAAGTGGTTCTCCTGCCTCAGCCTCCCAAGTAGCTGGGTAAATTACAGGCGCCCACCACCATGCCCGGCTAATTTTTGTATTTTTAGTAGAGCCAGGGTTTCTCTATGTTGGCCAGGCTGGTCTCTAACTCCTGACCTCGTGATCCGTCTGCCTTGGCCTCCCAAAGTGCTGGGATTACAGGTGTGAGCCACCGCGCCGCACCTTTTCCTGGTTTTAAATGATCCTCTCACCTCGGTCTCCCGAAGGGCTGGAATTACAGGCTTGAGCCACCCTGCCAAGCTATTTAGATTTAGGAATTCTTTATGCCATATTGAAAAGGACCAGTGGTCTGAAACCAGAAATTAGGAGGAACTAAAAAGAATAGAAACAAAGGAGAACTTTTTTGAGACAGAGTCACTCTGCCGCCCAGGCTGGAGTGCAGTGGCGGGATCTCAGCTCACTGCAACCTGCGCCTCCCAGGCTCAAGCAATTCTCATGCATCAGCCTCCCAAGTAGCTGAGGCTACAGGTGCCCACTACCACACCCACTATGCCCAATTTATTTTTTTATGTTTGTTGAGATGAGGTTTCGCCATGTTGCCCGGGCTGGTCTGAAACTCCTAGGGTCGAGGTATCCACCCCGCTTGGCCTCCCAAAGGGCTGGGATTACAGACGTGAGCCACCGTGCCCAGCCATTCAAAGCAGGTTTGATGGAAAAAGTTACGGCCGGGCGCGGTGGCTCACGCCTGTAATCCCAGCACTTTGGGAGGTCAAGGCGGGCGGATCACGAGGTCAAGAGATCGAGACCATCCTGGCCAACATGGTGAAACCTCATCTCTACTAAAAATACAAAAAAATTAGCTGGGCTTGGTGGTGGCACGTGCCTGTAATCCCAGCTACTCTGGAGGCTGAGGCAGGAGAATTGCTTGAACCCGGGAGGCGGAGGTTGCAGTGAGCCGAGGTCGCCCACTGCACTCCGGCCTGGCGCCTGGTGATGGAGTGAGACTCTGTCTCAAAAAAAAAAAGAAAAGAAAAGAAAAAAAAGTTTTATATCTAGCTGAATTGTCGCAACAAAAAAGTACTATGTTGGCCAGGCACAGTGGCTCACGCCTGTAATCCTGGCACTTTAGGAGGCCGAGGTGGGTGGCTCACTTGAGGCCAGGAGTTGGAGACCAGTGTGGGCAACATAGCAAAACCTCGTCTCTACAACAAATAGAAAAAATTAGCCGGGTATGGTGGCTTGTGCTTGTGGTCCCAGCTACTCTGGAGGCTGACGTGGGAGCATCACTTGTTCCTGGGAGGCAGAGGTTGCCTCAAGTTAAGATCTGCCATTGCACTTCAGCCTGGGTGACAGAAGTGAAATCCTGTCTCAAAAAAGACAACAATAACAAAAAGAAAAGTACTATGTTAACATTTTCTACAGAAGGTAATTTATCCAACAATCTAGGGTATCAATCGGGGAATTGAGAATAGTAGAGCAATTTAAAAAGACCATTGAACTGCTTGAAAAGCTAATACTATTCACTTCTAGGAAAGTGTCAGATTCAAAACCTATTTGCTCTTACTTTACACACAATACGAATAAATTTTGTTACCTAGTTTCCTAGGACATAGATTAGGAAGAGAATTACTAAAGGCAGGCACCCAGGAAGTAGCAAGAAGTATGATCTAATAGCTTAAGAAAGGAAGAGATAAAACAGAAAGAAAATTATTGGAAGGACATAAAAGAACTCAAAATCACACTAGCCTTGGATCATTTTGGGTAGCGCAAAAAGCATAGCATATTTTAGTATTTCTCAGAGATGCATTACTTTGCAGTTTCATTCTGAATTATAATAATGACCAAGAAAATAAGAAGAGTTTAAATTAATTTGCTATACATTTCAAGAAGGTGGGGATCTATTTTATTTAAAATAATGTTTCATTAAAGGCATATTTAAAAACATTTTGTACTGAAAGGGATTAGTTTTAATTATTTAGAAAATGAATTCAGGCTTTTCATATTATCCAAAGGTGTGAGATAAAAGAAGCTTTACTAAATTATAATAGCAAAGTCAGAGTAAATACACACCTGTTTACACTGACAGGTCTTCTAAATGTGTCTTTAGATCTGGTTGGCTGCTTTGACCCCCAAGCAAGAGAGAATAAATAATGGATTTCTCTACAAGCTGATTAACAGTAAAAGTTTAACAAGCTCCCATTGATATGCCCAGCTCCATGGACGACAAAATGAATAGCAAATAGGAAAGGCATGTAATACTTTGTTCTGAGTTCTCAAGGATTAAGGAATGATCATACAAACCAACCCACAATGTAATATTTATACTGTTAAATAATACAAAACTATATAAATTAACAAAGATTATCTATGAAAACAATTCTATGGCTCATGCTTACATATATACATATATATATGGCATTTCTTAGAAATTGTTTAGAACTATAGCACATATAGCATTGCTTAGAACTATAGCATGCATATATGCTATAGTTTAAGAGTTTAAGACTTTAATAAGGTCATGAAATCCATTAATGGTATGGTTATCACTTTGGGATACTTCTGTGGCTTTCAGGGAGTTATTCGAGGGTCAAAGTAAGATGAAGACAGAAGATTCTGCAAGGTTATCAGCCAGGACTACTTGAGTCCCTCTGCTTTTCTTCTGATAATTTATTTATTTATTTTTACTTTTTTTTGAGACTGAATCACTCTATTCCCAGGTTCACACAGTGGCACAATCTTGGGTCACTGCAACCTTCACCTCCCAGATTCAAGTGATTCTCCTGCCTTAGCCTCCTCAGTAGCTGGGATTACAAGCACCCACCACCACAGCCAGCTAATATTTGTATTTTTAATAGAGATGGGTTTTCACCATGTTGGCCAGGCTGGTCTCAAACTCCTGACCTCAAGTGATCCGCCTGCCTCAGCCTCCCAGGCTGGGATTACATACAGGTGTGAGCAACTGCACCCAGCCAATCTGCTTTTCTTCTTTGCTGTCTAAGACAGCAAGGTCTGGCCAGATGTGGTGGCTCACGCTTATAATCCCAGCAGTTTGGGAGGCCGAGGTGGGCAGATCATGTGAGGTCAGGAGTTCGAGACCAGCCTGACCAACATAGTGAAACTCCATCTCTACAAAAAATACAAAAATTAACTGGGCGTTGTGGTGCATGCCTGTAATCCCAGCCACTTGGGAGGCTGAGGCAGGTGAATCACTTGAACCCAGGAGGCAGAAGTTGCAGGGAGCTGAGATAGGGCCATTGCACTCCAGCCTGGGCAACAAAAGCGAAACTCCATCTCAAAAAAAAAAAACCCAAAAACCCAGCGAGGTCTTTCTTGCCTGTTTTACCTAGGGGTAGCAGGACTCATCAAGACACACTGAGGGACTCAGCCAAGCACACCACAGGTCTTAAGGCTGCAGTCTACTGTTACATTTCCCTCCCCTAAACCCCAGGGGAGCTGGAACCTCGTCTGTCTTGTGTATAGCACAGGGCTAGCATGTGGTGGTATTCAAACATTTCTCCAATAAATATGATAGAGTGGCAATGAAAGTCTGAGGTACATAAGTACCTGGAGCCTTAATTTGGAGAGCTTTTCCCAGAATAAGAGCATGATCTGGAGGGAGATATATGGGCTACTCAGGGAGTTCAGAGTAGTGCACGATAATCTGTAATGGAACTATGTGCCCCAGAATGAACTTAGACAAGGTCCCAAATTCAGGCATGAACATTCAGGGAAAGTGTTTTCATTGGTATGCTAGTTTTTCTTTTGGACTGATAATGTAAGTATGTTTCTTACAAATTTGGCTTTGGGTAGCTTCATTTATTCAGGAAGAACATCTTTATTTTTTTGGAGAACAGAAAACCTTTTCCTTGTTTTGCTGTTCAGTAGGGCAGAATGTTTAGACTGATTCTTTTTTATAGAAGTAACTTAAGCAGCCAGGCACAGTGGCTCATGCCTGTAATCCCAGCACTTTGAGAAGCTGAGGTGGGCAGATCATGAGGTCAAGAGATTGAGACCATCCTGGCCAACACGGTGAAACCCCGTCTCTATTAAAAATATAAAAATTAGCTGAGTGTGGTGGCATGTGCCTGTAGTCCCAGCTACTCGGGAGGCTGAGGCAGGAGAATAACTTGAACCCAGGAGGCAGAGGTTGCAGTGAGCCCAGATCACACCACTGTACTCCAGCCTGGTGACAGAGTGAGACTGTCTCAAAAAAAAAGAAAAAAGAAGTAACTTAAGCATACCCAAATGTCTAAGTATACAATTGTACACCCTCAAAGTGACAACAGAAAACAATCCAGGTAGAAATGAACAGTGAGAGATGTGCAGGTTCCCTATTCTGTGAGGAGTAACAGGGAAATGAAAGTGAACTGAGGAGAGGAAGAGAAGTGGAAATTAAAGAAACAGCCAGGAGAATCAGGAAGAGAGGTTTGAAATCATGCTCCTCTTGAGCTCCAAGTGCACTTGCACTTGCTTCTTTCTCTGCCTCTTGGTAGTTTGTAGGTATCAGGCATGAGTTCCCGCCCAGCACACCCTCGACCTCTCCTGGTCACACTCTGTCATGAGTCACAACCTGGATTGTGAACACAGTAAAGAGCAGGGTTCTCAAGGAGGAAGACGGTGCCTGATCCAGTGTCCACTACTTCAAGAAATGGGCATAAGGTGGCAGCACTGGTAGCACCTGCAGGTGTCTTGGAGAGGAAGCTTGGCCAAGGGCCAGCTGCACTTGAGCTGCTAAATCCCAGGGAGAAGATGAAAAAAAAAAAAAAAAAGAACTCTGCTCAAGTACTCCTTATTAGGGTAGTCAGTAATGGGAGGAGAAAGACTTCTCGTGGGGGAGTGATGGTACTCAGGAGCTCCACTGGAAGGAATGGGTGAGAGGATCACATTGCTGTCTGGCACCCACATATCTGTTGGAAGAATACTACCACTTATGAGAAAGGATTGAAACAGGGAAACAACATGGATGAAGCTTGAAAATAGTATGCTAAGTGAAAGAAGCCAGTCACAAAAGACTGCATATCATATGATTCCATTTGTAAAAAATGTTCAAAATATGCAAATCTGTAGAGACAGAAAGTAGATTTTTTTTTTTTTTTTTGAGATGGAATCTGGAGTCTTACTCGGTCACCCACGCTGGAGTGCAGTGATGTGATCTCTGCTCACTGCAATCTCTACCTCCTGGGTTCACGTGATCCTTCTGCCTCAGCCTCCTAAGTAATCGAGATTACAGGTGCCTGCCACCACACCTGGCTAATTTTTATATTATCAGTAGAGATGAGGTTTCACCATGTTGGCCAGGCTAGTCTCAAACTCCTGACTTCAAGTGATCTGCCCACCTCGGCCTCCCAAAGTGCTGGGATTACAGGTGTGAGCCATCACCCATGGTGGACAGAAAGTAGATTAATGGTTGCCTAGAGCTTCAGGCTGGGGAGAATGGGGAGAGGAGGCTAAAGAGTATGGAGTTTCTTTTCAGGGTGATGAGATGTTCTAAAATTGATTGTGGTGATGGTTGCATAACTCTGAATACGCTGAAACCATTGAGTTGTACCTTAATCCGTGAATTGTAATTATATTTCAAAGCTGTCATAATAAAATGACTGATGT
Organism: Plecturocebus donacophilus; assembly: GCA_004027715.1. NCBI lineage: Eukaryota > Metazoa > Chordata > Mammalia > Primates > Pitheciidae > Plecturocebus > Plecturocebus donacophilus. The sequence goes on along the minus strand of PVKP010033269.1, from coordinate 4,978 downwards.
TAAAAATCAGATCGGAAAGGTTATAATGTGAGTGCATTCTTACCATCTTTCCCCTCCTGGGTCCTGTGAATGTGGATGGCCACAATAGGGGTAAGAGGCAACCCTCTTCCTGGAACTACCCACCTATTTTTTTTTTTTTCGAGACAAGGTCTCACTCTATTGCTCTATTATTCCAGACTCACTGCAGCTTTGACCTCCTAGAATCAAGCGATCTCCCACCTTAGTCTCCCTAGTAACTGGGAGGAAACCACCCATCCTTAAGACAGTGCCTCTCAAACTTTATTTTATTTTAGAGACCAGGTTTCTAAATAACTGTTGGCCAAAGTAGTCTTAAACTCCTGGCCTCAAGCAATCCTCCTGCCTTGACCTCCCAAAGCACTGAGATTACAAGCATTAGCCATCACACCTGGCCTTTGTTTCAAACTTTAATTTGCATAAAAATCACCTGGGATATTGTCAAAATGTAGATTCTGTTTCAGAAGGTCGGAAGAGGGGCCTGAGATTGTGCATTTCTGAGATGCTCCAAGGTGATGTTTAAACTGCTAATCCTAGGATCACACTCGGAAATTAGAAGCTCTAAGAGACCCAAATAAATTATAATATTTGGCCAGGCGCGATGGCTCATGCCTGTAATCCCAGCACTTTGGGAGGCCGAGGCGGGCAGATCACCTGAGGTCGGGCATTCGAGACCAGCCTGACCAACATGTAGATACCCCGTCTCTACTAAAAATACAAAATTAGCCAGGCATGGTAGCACATGCCTGTAATCCTAGCTACTCAGGAGGCTGAGGCAGGAGAATCGCTTGAACCTGGGAGGCGGAGGTTGCAGCGAGCCACGATCGCTCCATTGCACTACAGACTGGGCAACAAGAGCAAAACTCCGTCTCAAAAAAAAAAAAAAAAGAAATTATTTGATTGGAATCAGTACACACACACACGCTTCTACTAACAGTTAGTATTGGTACCTTGAAAAAAGTACATTTCTAACATTACGGGATTTATTGCACATTTTTTATTGAAAACCTCAGAATTCAAAATTTATTTAATGTTATTTTTATTTATTTATTTATTTTTTGAGATGGAGTCTCACTCTGTCGCCCAGGCTGGAGTGCAATAGCACACTCTCAGCTTACTGCAACCTCTGCCTCCCGGGTTCAAGCAATTCTCCTGCCTCAGCCTCACAAGTGTGCCACAACGCCTGGCTAATTTTTGTATTTTTAAGTAGAGAGAGGTTTCACCATGTTGGTCAGGCTGGTCTCAAACCCCTGACCTCATGATCTGCCCGCCTCAGCCTCCCAAAGTGCTGGGATTACAGGCCACCATGCCCAGCAGAATTCAGAATTTATAAGAGAGCTGATATCTAGAAATACAGTAGCAAAAAAAAAAAAAAAAAAAGAAAGAGTGCTGAGTTTCAATCCTAACTCCATAATTTACCAGTATTGTAATCTTGAATTACATAATATACATGAATCTCAGTTCCTTTGCTTATATAGGAAATAATAATGCCTATCTTATTGGATTTTTGTGAATATTTGAGACTATATAGCACTCACATAATAGTCACTTGTGAGATAGCTTCCATTATTATTATTATTTGAGACAGGGTCCTGCGCTATCACCCAGGTTGGAGTGCAGTGGTGTAATCACAACTCACTCTAATCTCAAACTCCTGGGCTCACGCAATTCTGCCTTGGCCTCCCCAGTAGCTGGTTCTGCAGGCATGAACCACCATGCTGGGCAAATTTTTTGATTGTGGAGATTAAGTCTGGGATGTTTCCCAGGCTGGTTTCAAACTCTTGGCCTCAGGCAATCCTTCTGCCTTGGTCTCCCAAATTGCTGGGATTACAGGCATGGGCCACCATGCCTAGCCCAAGATAGCTTCTTTTTTTTTAAAGACGGGGTTTCACCGTGTTGGTCAGGCTGGTCTTGAACTCCCGACCTCAGATGATCTGCCCACCTTGGCCTCCAAAGTGCTTGGATTACAGGCATGAGCCACCACGCCTGGCCAAGATAGCTTCTATCATTGTGGTAAATTTTGTGTGAGATGAAGGATCTACCCTACTTTTCATATTTATATTATTCCATATTTTCTTTTAAATCTTCTAAATCTCCCAAATCTTGAAATTTTGGTTGTGTAAGAGATGCTCCTGTAAGATACTTTTTCTTCATGCATTTGAAAACGTCATTGCTGTTTAGATTGCTAGTAATATCCATATGAAATATAATTTTTTTTCTTTTGTTAAGATGGCATCTCTGTCACCCAGGCTGGAATGCAGTGGCAGGATCTCAGCTCACTGCAACCTCCACCTCCCAGGTTCAAGCCATTCTCCTACCTGAGCCTCTTGAGTAGCTGGGATTACAGGGGCCCACCACCACGCCCAGCTAGTTTTTGTATTTTTAGTAGAGACAGAGTTTTACCATGTTGGCCAGGCTCGTCTTGAACTCCTGAGTTCAGGTCATCGCCTGCCTTGGTCCCCAAAGTGCTGGGATTACAGGCATGAGCCACCATATCCAGCCTGTATCACTTTATCTAAGAACCAATCCAAATAAAAGAAAGCACACACCTGTTAGGGTGCAGTGGCTCATGTCTGTAATCCCAACACATTGGGAGGGTGAGGCAAGATCTCTTGAGGTCAGGAGTTTAAGATTAGCTTGGGCAACATGGCAAAACCCTGTCTCTACAAGAAATACAAAAATTAGTCAGGCATGGTGATGTGTGCCTGTAGTTTCAGCTGCTCTGGAGGCTGAGGTGGTAGGAGTGCTTTAGCCCAGGATGTTGAGGCTATTGTGAGCCAGTATGATGCCACTGCACTCTAGCTTGGGCAACAGAGTGAGACCCTGTCTCAAAAAAAAGCGGTGGAGTGGCGGGGGCAGCATGGTAATTTCAGCACTTTGGGAGGCCAAGGCAGATGGATCACCTGAGGTCAGGAGTTCAAGACCAGCTGCCAACATGAAGAAACCCCCATCTCTACTAAAATATAAAAATTAGCTGGGTGTGGTGGTGCATGCCTGTAATCTCAGCTCCTCTGGAGGCTGAGGCAGGAGAATAGCTTGAACCTGAGAGGCTGAGGTTGCAGTGAGCTGAGATCATGCCACTGCACTCCAGCCTGGGCAACAGAGCATGACTCTGTCTAAACAGTAAAAGGATAAATAAATAAAGTGATTCAAAGTAAAAGTTTAGACCAGGTACAGTGGCTCATATCTGTAATCCCAGCACTTTGTAAGGTCGAGGTGGGCAGATTACTTGAGATCAGGAGTTTGAGACCAGCCTGGCCAACATGGTGAAAGCCCATCTCTACTAAAAATACAAAAATTAGCCGGGCATGGTGGTTCATGCCTGTAGTCCCAGCTACTCGGGAGGCTGAGGCAGGAGAATCACTTGAACCTAGGAGGCAGAGGTTGCAGTGAGCCAAGGTTCCCCCACTGCACTCCAGTTTCAAAAAACAACAACAACAAAATGTAAAAGTTTAGAATATTCAATAAGGGGTCAGTTGCAGTGGCTCACACCTGTAAGCCCCACACTTTGGGAGGCCAAGGTAGGAGGATTGCTCAAGCTCAGGAGTTTGAGACTAGCCTGGGTAACATAGTGAGACCCTGTCTCTACAAAAAAACAAACAAAAATTAGCCCAGTGTAGTGATGTGTTCCTGTAGTCCCCCCATTACTCAGGACACTAAGGTTGGAGGATCACTTGAACCCAGGAGGTTGAGGCTGCAGTGAGACGTGATCTTGCTACCACTCTCCAGTCCCTGCACTGCAGCCTAGGTGACAAAATGGGACCCTGTCAGAAAGAAGGAAAGAAAGAAAGGAGAAAGAAAGAAAGAAAGAAAGAAAGAAAGAAAGAAAGAAAGAAAGAAAGAAAGAAAGAAAGAAAGAAAGAAAGAAAGAAGGAAGGAAGGAAGGAAGGAAGGAAGGAAGGAAGGAAGGAAGGAAGAAAGAAAGAAAGGAAGAAAGAAAGGAAGAATAAGAAAGAAAAAGAAAGAAGAAAAGAGAGAAAGGAAAGGAAGGAGGGAGGGAAATTTAAAAAGGAATTTTGGTCTCTCTGATTTTTAAGTGTAAAGCTGAAATAATTCAACAAAAGTGATTTTTATTTTTGTTACAAATTCTTTCACAGTTACTTCATTGTGGTTTACGGCCTCTGTTGTTTTCCTTTTCCTTTACAGGTACACCAGGCAAGTTCTCCTAATGCCTGGCCCTCAGGGAAGCTTACAGAGTGAGGCAATTTGGAAAACCCTGTTTTGGAACTGAGTTGCTCCTCAATAGCTCCCCATGGAAGAAAGATTCCTAGTACTGTACTGCTGCAAATGACTTGACATCATTGGCACACAGCTTGGGCTGGAGTGAGGACTGGGTCTTCCTTCTTGAGGCTCTCTGACCTAGGAGGCTCACAGACTAGAGCACCAGGTGATCACCCACGCACCAGGTCCTCCCATGTGATTCTTGGGCTAGTCTCCTCTGAGTGTTGCAGAGACAGACCCAATAGGCTGCCGAACTTACGTGCTTTCCTTTTGTTTTTATATTCTTTCAACTTCTAGGCTGACTTTTTTTTTTTTTTTTTGAAAGAAAGAAAAAGAGAGAAAAGAAGAAAAAAAGAGCGAAAGAAAGAAAAAAAGAATGAGAGAGAGAAAGAAAGACGAAGAGAGAGAGGGAGAGAGAATGGGATTCTTGTTCTATTGCCCAGGGTAGAATGCAGTCTAAAAATGGGTATTAAAAACCTCTTTTATGCCAATAATTGTGCTTAACAATGGAGACAGGAAGGAATAGGGGATGAAAATAACAAACAGCCAACCAATATTTTTATTTAAACCTGTGAGATGCTATGCAATTGCTGAGGAGTGATTTACTTCCAATTATGTGGTCACTTTTAAAATAGGTGTAATGTGATACCGAGACAATTGTATGTTTTGTGGATTTGGGGTGGAGAGTTCTGTAAATATTTGTTAAGTTTACTTGTTCCAGGTCTGAGTTCAAGTCCTGGAT
>PVKP010033268.1:0-25179 GCA_004027715.1 Plecturocebus donacophilus | reverse complement strand
TAAAACTTGTGCATACTTCACGGATTTCTCGTATTGTGTTTTTCAGCTCCATTAATTCGTTTATGTTCTTCTCTAAATTGTCCATTCTCATTAGCATTTCGTCAAATCTTTTTTCAAAGTTATTAGTTTCTTTGCATTGGTTTAGAACATATTCTTTTAGCTCACAGAAGTTTCTTATTATCCACTTTCTGAAGCCTAATTCTGATGATTCTTCACACTCGTTTTCCATCAAGCCTTGCTCCGTTACTGAGGAGGAACTAGCGTCCTCTGTAGAAGGAGAGACTTTCTGATTTTGAGTGTTCTCAGTTTTTTTACGGTGGCTTCTTGGCATCTTTATGGTTTTATCCATCTGTCTTCTTTGTAATTATCCACTTTCAAATTAGGTCTCTGAGTGGACGTCCAGCTTGTTCATTCCCAGCTCCAGAATCTATGTACTTTTCACTGTGCGACTCGCAACGCTAGCTAAAACAGCAGCGTTGAAATTCGTGGTGCTTTTCTGTCCGGGGGTCTCCGGTCTGGCTTCTCAGTCCCTTTTTCAATCAGCTGGATGGACTGCTCTGACTTCCCAGAGCGCCAAACATCATCCAAAAGGAGACTCAGTCCCGTTTACTCCGCATCAAGAGCCGCCGAGCCGAGGTGCCAGCAAAAAAGCCGCGCCAGCCGAAAGGGTCGCGCTGGCGACCCGTGGGGCTCCTCCACTGGGAATGTCCTGGTCCGTGGGCAGCAAAAATTTATCGGTAAGTGTGGCGTCCGCTGGCTCTCTGCGCTTTTACTGGGAGCTGCAATCCTGAGCTGCTAGTGATCGGCCATCTTGGATCTCTCTCCTCCTTCCGTTCCCTGATATTTCTAAGCCTCTGTTTCCTCAGGCATAAAACTACAATTGAGAAGAAGAATTTGGTGTAGTACCTGATAGAAACCAGTCCTGATTCTGCATATTTTTCTATTAAACCAAAGGTTCGCAATCACACCCGTGGCTGCTTTTGGCTTTTAGCCAGTAAATATTTGTATGTGGAATGAAGGGCCGGATGGTGGGTAGTGAGAAGTAGCAGCTGACTGGGGAAAGGGAGGGGCATTCACATGTTTTTGAGCATTGGCTCAGGAGCTTTCCAGGTGCCATGTCATTCAGCATGGGAAGTGGGTGTGAGTCCCATTTTGCAGATGAGGAAGAGACAAGGCGAAGCCTGCTGCCCAGTCCTTCCCCGCCTCGGTGCATGCCTGGTACTCGTTCCCCTTCCATGTTCCCGGATGGCTCACATTCCACGCGTGCTTGCGGTCCTTCTTCTCATGCGCCTTCTCAACCTTTGCCCTTTTTGTCGTCTCTCCCTAGCAGATTTGCCTTTCCCAGGCCCAGGCGGGTTGTCTGGCCCACTCATGAGAATGTGTGAGAATCCCGTCCATCACCATGCTGCCTCAAACTGAGCAGCACTGCTTGGTTTCCCCAAGAAAAATATCGGAGGCTTTTATTTACCATTTTAACGGCGAAGATCCTCCCTTCCCTGTTGAGTTTCTGTGTTATGGTTTCGAACTGGAGTCCTGTAGGCTTGGGAGGCCTGTTGGCCCACAGTCTTTCTTCACCCACCTCTGCTACCTGCTCGGCTTCTGAAACCGTTTGGCCAACTGACTCCTGCACATTTAATGGTCTTTTTTTCCCCTTTCTTTCAAATGATCCCCTTGGATTTTTTTCTCACTTGTCATAGCTTTGAAATGTGGTCCCCAGAGTTGCGCTGGAAATGCAGTTCTCATGTCTTCTGCTAATTGAAATGGAAGTGAATGTTGCACTCTTATCCTTGCACTTGAACTTCCAGCTCAGGTGCTTGTGGTGCATTTGGAAGGTCGTTCCTCCCCTTGACCTCCTTTCTGCCTTTTTTTTCTCTCCACAGCCCAACTGACTGGTTGGATGGGATGGCCAGAAGTCCTTTTCCTATGTGACTTTGCCACCCAGAATTGATTAGTGAAGTCATTTTCTTAGCAGGACATTTCTGCCTTCCAGGTTGTCTTTTTTCGACACTTTTCTGGACTGTTGAAAGTGAATACTGTTGGCCTGTGCCGATCAGTGTTCTGTGTGCTGAGCCTTGTCTTATGAAGCAGGCTGACCGGGAGCCCGTCCTCATGCTTGCCTTCCAGCTCAGGCCAGGTCTGCAGCAGACACTTCCCAGTGGAAGTGGCAAGCTTTCCTCTCCAGCTTTGTGTGATGGGCTCATCGTGCTTTAGTGGTTCACTTTTGAGTTCACATTTTTTAGTGTGATCTGGCCCTTCTTGATGGACTCAGAACAGTCTCCATATGCTCACTGTGCTGAGTGTGAGGGAGCAATCAGGATTCACCCGCCAGACACCGGTCACCTGTCCATGCCCTGCCCCAAAGCTGTGGCTGGAGATTGCTCCCCTGCCCCCGCCAGGGGCACCAGCACTCTTAGGAGATGTCACGTCATTTCCCAGGAGGGTGATCCCAGGGCCCCAGAGAAAGAGTTTTTTACTTGGGTTTTTGTCTTTTGTCATTATGAGCCAGACCTGGGAATTATGTAGGGAGTTCCTGGGACGTGGTAGACTTTCAGTAAACCGCAAAGAGGATCGATGCATCATTGGGGAATGTCTTTTTTTCCTTCAAGATTAAATGACTCCAAAGAAATAAAGCAGATTTTTCATGTGCTATAAATTGACTGGAAAATGGATTCCAGAATTCCAAGTTGTTTTTTTTTAAAACGATGGTAGAGTTTTAAGGATAATAAAAGTAATAATGGCAAATACTTAAAAAGCACTTCCTACATGTATTGACTAGTTTAATTCTTACAGCAAAGCAATAAGGTGGGTACAGTTGTTATTTTCATTTTATAAGGAAACGGTGGCACAGGCACTTGCCCAAGATCGACAATTAATAAGTGGCAAAGCCTGGACTCGAACTCACGCTGTCTGGCTCCAGGGTCTGTGACCGTGACGCTGTTTTGTCTCTTTATGTTCAGGTATATAGATAAGCATATGGATTCCCAGGTGAATACTTTGAAGAACAATCCTTATATGATAGATAAATGCTGATTGGTTTAAGTATTGTTAGGTTGAGGAGTCCAAGTATGTTCGGATACTGTTAGGGTTAAACTGAACATCATTAAAATACAAGTTCATGAGGAATTATGTCTGCTGACTGGCTGACTGTGGTGTTCACTGCCTCACTTCTTAGTGCATAGTAGGTATGGCTGTTCTCTCTCTTTCCGTGTGTGTGTGTGTGTGTGTGTGCGCGTGTGCATTTCTTTTGGAATGAGTACTGATATTCTTTGACTCCATCCCAGAGGTTGAAAGGAAGGATGCGAGATGGTGCAAGCCTTTCGACACTTCATATTTCTTAGAGACTCAGGGTTTAGGAGAGTAGAAAGGGACAGAAGGGCGAGTTGCCCTTCTGGCCGGGCTGTCAGAGCGGTTTGGCCACCTTTCATTCATAGGCTTGTGCACGCCATGTTGGAAGGACTTGTTTGTGTGTTCCTGTCCTGGCCCATGAAGTATAAACTCCAAGAAGCTGCTCTCTGTGACTTCTTTGACTTTATGTCTCTGGTGCCACCTCTGCTGCCTGGGCCGTAGTCCCTACTCCTTGTACTGTTGGCCGCCTGGCTGGGTGACCAGATGTATAATTGACTCTGCTTTTGTCGCGAGGAAGCCTCAGTCACTGAGGTAGTCCAAAAAATGTTGCTAAGCCCAGTGCAGCTCTCATTAGGTTTGAGATGAGACATCCGGAAGCCTCGCCTGCTTGTTCACATCCCAGCGTGGATGGCTGCCGCACCCTCCGTCACTATATCCAGGCTGCAGCTGGCTCGCTCCGTGGCTCAGAGAGAGCCCTTCACTAACGAGGCCAAGGTTGTGGGTTTGATCCCTGGCCCCTGACTGCAGCAAGCCATCTGTCTTCACAAATGTGTGCCATTGGATACGAGGTGGAGAGTGTGTACAGAGCAGGAGGCTGGACTCCGTTCTGGGAAAAACAGCTCCCTGACAGCCGGCCACAGTGTCCTTTCGGACTGTGAAGGATATCTTTTCTTCTCCTACTTTCTAGGTCTGGATATCTGGTTTTGATTTCAGACTTTTTCAAGATAGATGATGCTAAGGGTGACATAAATTCTCAAGCCTGAGAACTAAAAGTGACGGACCTAGAAGATACATGCTATGTATCTGGCTTTCCAGAGCGGTAAGTGTTGACAGTGTCTAGAATGACATTGTCACTGACAACACTTACCACGCCGGGCAGATGCATACCGTAAGGGTATATGTGTATGGTGAAGGGCTGTTTCTCATGGCACACCACGTCCCTGCTCTAGTTGTCTCCTTTGTAATTAGATAACTCTTTTCAGCAAGGAGATGGGGACAAGGGTCTGGGAGTCTTAAGACTGTGCTCATTCTTTTCTTTCTTTTGGGGGTGCCCAGCTTACTAAATGTCACAGGTACTTGGCTTGCCCTGCGAGGCAGTTGAAACAAAGAGTGGGGGGTACGGAGGGGCCTTTGTCTCACAACGATTGCAGTTTTGTTGGTGAACAGATAGAAACTCCAGTGAAAAGCAGTGTGGAAATGTGGGAAGTGTTAACTAGGCTGGCCTCGGCCCTGGGTCTTAACCCTGAAGACATAGGAGCATGTGTGAAGGCACAAAGGCAGGAACGTTTCCCTTATCCATGTGGCTCTCTAGAAGCTGTTAGGCCCAACCTGTCACTGTCGTAGGAGTACTTCTCCCCTAGGTCTCCACGCTGCAAGGAAACCCCCGAGGGCATACAAGGCTATTCTAGTTAAGAGCGTGCAGTGCCTTGCTGCCGGCTGGGCTGTGCTCAGTGAGAAAGGAGACACGAAGCAGGAGGGAATGTATCACCTTGTAGTCTTGGTTCATTCGGCTCACGATGGTCCTTTTTCATTCACCAAATATTAATTGGGTGTTTCCTGTATGCCAGGCTCTGTTTCAGAGGCTTGGGTTATGTCGGTGAATAAAGCCAAGGTCTCTGTCTTGGAGGCACTTACATTCTGGTGGGCGATGTGAAAACATCTAAGCTCCGTGAGGCAGGGATGGTGTCCCCTGCTCAGCAGTGTGTCCCCAGGGACCAACCTGGCCCCTGCTGTGAAACATTGCCCAGTAATTGTTGAAGTAACCTACTGCTTCAGGGTTTCAGGAGTGCTAGTTGTTGAGAAGAAAACATGGAGAAAGGCAGATGGTTTCTTCGCTCTTTGAGATCTCTGGGTTGACTTGTTGTGTTTGATCTTTAGTTATAAAATTCTCAGCCACAGAGGAGAAAAAAATATTGAATAGACTCTAGCAGGGCTACCTTTTCCTCATTACGCAGGAATTTGACATCCAGTAGAAAAAGTCTTTTATTCACACCACTACTTTGAGTTTGCCCGACAACGACAGGTGATATTGAATTTAAGTGTACTGGTGCCCGGGTCAGATTTTGAGGTCTGAAGATAATTTGGAAGGACAAGTGAAAGGGAAGAATCATCTTTTCCCACCCGAGTCTCAAGAATAAAAGGAGAAGAAACAACAACAACCACAACAACAACAACAACAAACGTCTTGAGCTTGTTATTGAAGTAGCCACCCATCACAAGCTGAAATGGTTCTGAGTCCCCAGGTTTCTCCTAGCCTTGGTTTTCCGTTTTGGTTTTGGCGCTCTGGCTTTCTTCCCATTTACATTTCCCCCTTGGTTTTATTACAGAGGGACAGATGGCAATATTAAAGAGCTGAAAATGTGGTTCAGAGTCGTAGAACAGGACCAAACCAGGCGCGGTAAGCTCATATGTTAGAATGTCCATGTCAGAGACCAGCCTGGAGAGTTGCTGCCGCGGGGCCCATGGGGGAACGGGAGCCCAGGATAGAGGGTCAGGAGGGAGGGTCGAGTGCTGGCGAGTCAGCAGACAAGCCCTGGAAGGAGGTTCAGCAGGAGGAGGATGAAACCAGATGCAAAAGATAGAAGAAAGGATGGAAGTAGGTCAAGGAAAGGGTAGACTCTGTCCTCATGAAAAGTGGTAGGCTTTCTTGCCAACGGAGAGCAAGGATTTGAATGAGAGCCAGGCTGTGGGACCGTGGCCTGAGCTCTCCATCATGGGCTGAGGACAGTGATATTGGTGAGTGAAAGCAGAGCTCTGCCTGCCTGTCAGGTGGAACGAGCAGCTGGTGCTCTGGGGACCCGCAGGCCCTTTCCTCCTTGGTCCCAGCCGAGCTGTTGGGAACCATTCCACGGGGAAGGAAATGCACCCAGATCAGGAAGCTTGTGCAGCAAAGTGCAGGAGATGAACCCCAAGTTCTGACAGCTTGCCAGAGTGCCTGCTGCGCGAATGCTGGCAGGAACATTTGTTGTGAGAATAGTTTACCATAATGAATTCTGACATCATTGCACTGTCTCCGGCAAGTGTGTTGACATGGAATAAATGACCTAATGTCAACGGTCTGTGGAAACCCTCAAAAACAGGGAGATTGGGAGATTCCTTGGCTCTCTTATCTTCATTTTGAAGTGGCGTTTTAAGCAACAGTTCCTTCTAGGTATTTAATTGATCTCAACATTTTAAGAATAAACGAACAGTTTGGAGATATAAAGGCAATCGTGTGGGTTTTGTTTGCTGCTCTCAAATTGGGTTATCTCATAGCATTTGGAATGGAATTCTTGCAAGTTAACTTCCTTCTTTTGTTCTGATTATCCATGTACTTTAACATTTTTCTTCTGCTCTCATGGCAACACTGGAAGCGATTAGTTGAATAAAATGATGTGATTTAAACATGTTTGGATGACAGAGGATTTCCTGAGAATTGTGTTTTGCATTTGGGCACTTTGAGATGTGCCTGTTTTGCCTCTTCGTGCTGTCGGATTGATCTGTGGTGGAGCGGGGACCCTTCTGGGTGCCACATTCATTGCAGTGGGCTATAGCTTCAGGCTTTCTCCACTCTGTGGTTACTGTGGCTTCTTTGCTTATAAGCAGGATTCTTCCCAGCTTGAGGAAGAATTTGCTTCTGAATCCTAAACTCTCTCCAGGAATAAACTAAAAACAGTTTGAGAAAAACTTGTATTTGCTTCGAAGGCTTAACTGGGAATACGCACCCAGTGGCTGTATTGCCTCATCCAGCCTGGCCTCCTTCAGGGCTGGAGACTTCCTCCGTTCCTCCACCAGAGGGCCTCGGTCCTGCGCGGCAGAAACCCTCTTGCACCTTAACAGGGAATTGAATTTCTCTATCCGTCATTGATCTCTTTTTACCCGCATTCACTGGACTTCTTCATCCGAACCAGCAAATTTTCTTTCCAGTTTTGGACCAGTCATGAGTGGAAGTATCTCATTAGCTGTCATCACTGGGGCACACAGAATTTATGTTATAAATACATGAAGTAATTTGCATATTAATGGTGCAAAACAGACCTGAACTCTTGGATTCGTATTTTGTTCCTTCCTCTGGAGTTACACTTCTGTTTTAGAGCTTCTGTGTACCCAGGAAGATAGCAGAGAATGGTCCCAAACTCCCAGCTCACTCTCTCACTTGAGTGAGCCCTTTACTTCTGTGTTATAATGGACCAAATTCTGTTGGATCATTTATAGCTGGAAAATTCCGTGCCTCTGTAACTGTCTAAGTAGCTCATTCTGTTTCCTAGGACACTGGAAACATTCTGGATGGCCAGTTCCTATTTGTAGGCTTCTCTGGGTTGTAATATTTAGGTTTGATGCTCCTTTTCGAGGCTTGATTTCTACCTGGTAAATCAGCCCCTACAACCAGAGTCTCCAGTTACATTGCCTCAGTCACATCTTATTTCATACAATTCCAAGTACCGTTCCTTCTGTACCTAGTAGGAGTTTAACCCGTGATTCTGGAACAAAGTCAGACTACCATATCCTTTGTTTACTATAGCTATTTCCTTCCCTCCATGTTACTTAAGAGAATCGAGCTTCAGTCCAAAGCAAATGTGCTTTGTTGCCTGTGAACATGGATCCCATAAAAACAAATGAAGGAGAAAGCAGAGTAGATTTCATGCCCCAGGTTTATTCACGTCTCTGTTAGGTTTCCTTTAGTGCTGCTCGGCGTCTGGAGCACAGCTTTTCTTTTTATGCTGCCATCAAGCTTCTGATCTGATATCATCTGATATTGTGGGTGAGAGGACTATGGGAGTATTTATGTACCTATGCCAATAAGCCAGTATCTTAAAGTTCTGGGGCCATTCTTGTGAATGAGAGCCCTGGGATGTCATGTAGGTATAAGACGCAAATTAATAGCCCTCACGAATGCCTGTAACTTACAGAACCCACATTCAGCTTGAGTTAATACCTTTGCGTGATTCAAAATGTCATCCAAGAAGAGAGCCAAATACCTTGAGCATCTGCCACAGCCTGCAGAGGCTAGCTGCCACGTTTGCTCCGGCTGACCCGCGCTGTGGCTTTTTGGAAAGATGAGATATGTTCTGATGAGCAGGTTATAAATATCACCTAGTTATGTCATAGGTGGTGGCAGTGCTTAATGTAGAGGGACTGGCTGGGGGGCATTCCCAGCTGAACAGGCTGGACGCAGCTTTCAGAGAGGACAAATGGGGCTTCCAAATATTGACCAGGATGTTACAGAAGAATTACTTGTCCCTTAATGAGATGTGTCACCAAGTGTGTCCCTATGGGGTGTGAGTGGCAGTGAGATGAGATGGGCTCTGCTCACACTCAGGAAGCTCGGGTTCCAGTTGTCACGTACTCACTCTAAGAAGGGGCCTCTGACCCTTGACTTCTTTTTGTCGGTGTGGGGTTTGGAGGAGGGTTGGTTTGAGGCATTTACTAGGCTTTGGTAAATTTGTGTTCTCAAAGATGCAGAGTGATTGCTTGGTAGAGTTCCTGTTCTGTTGTGCCTTTCATCTTCATGTTTCTATCTTTGCCCACGTTGCACACAGTGGCTTGCTCATATTCCCCGGGCCCTTTTGCCGAGTGTTGTCTCCCACCTTTAAATGAAAATCTACAATTCATTCCCACTCTACAGAGCCACTGAGAGTTTGAACACAGACTCTTCTAAGGCATCTTACTTTTTAATTTGTTGGCCTCAACTGATCTTCAGTTTTTTATTTTTTAGAGAAAATGTGCTAGGGGTTAGAAAACAAAAAAGGCCATCAATCTTAGGTCAAATTTTTCATTTAACCAAAGATAGCTAGACATGTGCAGAGTAATCGTTTGCTTAAGATCTAGCCAACAGCTTTTATGCAGACAAAATGCATTGAAACATGCATATACAATATTTAATATTAATACATGCCAGATGAAAACCATCAAATTCTGTGTGCACGCAGGAACTTGACAAGAGGAGTTGGAAGATTTAGAGAGCTTCTCAGAGCAGTTGAGACGAGAACGACTCAAAACCTGCGAATGGTAAGTGTGACCAGTGACTTGACTGAGGCCAGCAGGGGTATTCATATTCATACTTTTTTACATTTATGTATTATAAATATATATGACATGTATTATAAATATATGTCACTGAACTTGTGAACTTGAGCAAGCCTTTCACTTCTGTGTCATAATGGATATATATGTGACATATATTTATAATCTATAAATAGCAGTTTACCCATTTAAAGTTTTTAACATATTCACAGAGTTGTTTGGCTGTCACTAATATTTAACTTCAGGAAATCTTAATCGCCCCCAAAAGAAACTCTATACTTGTTAGTTGTCAGTCCCCATTTTCTCCTCCCTGCAGGCCCTGGCAACCACTAATTTACTTTCTGTTTCTTTCTTTTTTTTTTTTAATAAGCCTGCAGCACCCAGTATTCGCAGGTGGTCTCCCATCCAAGTACTAACCAGGCCTGACCCTGCTTAGCTTCTGAGATCAGACGAGATTGGGCACGTTGAGGGTGGTATGGCTGTAGACTTACTTTTTGTTCCTATAGATTTGCCTGTTTGGGGCATTTCTTGAAATTGGAATGACACAATTTGTGGTTTTGTTTTTTTGTTTTGAGATGAGTCTCACTCTGTTGCCCAGGCTGGAGTGCAGCGGCACAATCTCCGCTCATTGCATCCTGCCCCAGCCTCCGAGTGGCTGGGACTACAGGCACACATCACCATACCTGGCTAATTTGTGATCTTTTTGTGACTGGCTTTCTTCACTTAGCATAATGCTTTCAAGGATCCTCTGTGTCACAGCATGATCAGTATTTCTTTCGTTTTTATTGCCAAATAATATTCCATTGTATGGATATATCACATTTTACTTATCCGTTCATCAGCTGATGGGCATTGGGTTGTTTCTAGTATTAAGCAATTGGAAGTAACACTGCTGTGAGCATTCACGCACAAGTGTTTGTGTGGACATAGGAGTTCTTTCTCTTGGCTGTGTACTTAGAAGTGGAATTTCTGGGTCATATGGTAACTCTGTGTTTAACAATTTGAGGTGCTGCCAGACTGTTTTCCAAAGCAGCTGTACCATATTACGTTCCCACCAGCAGTTATGAGGGTTCCGATTTCTCCACACCCCCACCAGCAGTTGTTATTATCTTTTTAGGTGTAACCATCCTGGTGGGAGTGCAGTCATATTCCACTGTGGTCTGACCGGCACTTCCCTGATGGCTAATGGTTCTGAGCATTCTTTCCTGCGTTGTTGGCAGCGTTCTCTGCTGAAACATGAGAATGCACCTGTTAAGGCAGGTAGAATGTAGGCCTTCCTGGCTGCCGGGGTTTTGAGGGGTTGGTGTATGCTTATGATTCATACCAAACCCAGACAGAATAAGGTAGATTGGATCCTGAGGGGTGCTAGTTGTTTGGCTAATTATATTAACTATAAAACTTGGAAGAGAACTATAAAACATAGTTAAATTAACTGGTTGGTTAGCAATTTGGCTCTCCTGTTGACTTGAATGCTTTCTTTTCCTTTTTAATCCTTTTACTTTCCTATCTAGGGACGTTCATTAGGTAGACCTCTGTAACTTGCCCTCCAGAGCCATAGCCACTGGGTGTTTGAGGGGAGGACTGGTGCTTATTAAAAACTAAGCAAATGCTGCATGTCACAGTTGATGCAGCAACCTCATGTGAGAT
Source organism: Plecturocebus donacophilus (assembly GCA_004027715.1). Taxonomy (NCBI): domain Eukaryota; kingdom Metazoa; phylum Chordata; class Mammalia; order Primates; family Pitheciidae; genus Plecturocebus; species Plecturocebus donacophilus. Next base: position 14,184 of record PVKP010033268.1, on the reverse strand, counting down.
TGCAATTTATCTTTTGTCACCCACGCTTTTGTCTTTTCTTTATCATGAATCCTTTAAATGCTGTGGGAGATTATTCAGTTGGGCAAGGCTAAGAGATTCATGTCACAGGAAATGACTTCATTGTAGTGTCTCCAGATTTTTAAGATGTAGACACACAACTCATGGGGCCAGATGGCCAAGCTGGGCTTTCCTAGAATTATGGGGGTGAGACAAGATGGGCAACTTCACACACACACACACACACACACACACACACACACACACACACACACACACACACACACACACCCTGCCACCGCCCCACCACCAAGAGCTCAGTTGGCCTTCAAAGTTTACTTACATGTTGATGCGATTTATAGGTGCCTTAAGAAGTTCAAACAAAATATTCCCATTTTTAGGATTCTTCAAGGCAAAAGAACCTACAAGAATATGGATAATAATTGTTACCAGCTGTCTTTTTTTCTCAAATTTACCTACTCTCAGTATTTCATAAACCTTTCCAACTGGTCAATATGAACAGCTTCTTTCAAGATTTGGAAGCACAATGAAAGTAACTGACTGAATTGGCAAGTGTTTTTGTAATTTGTTTTTCAAGCCAGTCTTTCAAAATTTATTAAATTTGGAGCATTTTTTCATATTGTTGACTCTAACTGGTTTCTTGATTTACACTGGACATTAGAAAGTTTCTCCAGCTAATGACATTCATAAGTCAGTGTTTCCATCAGCCTTAATAACCATAATTTTTTTTAGATTAGCTGATAATTGCAAATTTATAATATTCTTATGAGATGGAAAAATTGCTTCGTAAACTTTATCTGGTGTAAGATCATAGCAGAGAGATTTAAGAGTATATTTACAACAGTTCCACTCTTAGGTATATACTCCAAATAATTAAAAATGGGTGTTCTGCAGTGAGCTATAATAGTACTGCTGCACTCCAGCCTGGGTGACAGAGTGAGATCCTGTTTCAAAACAAACAAACAAACAAACAAACAAACACAGGTATACAAACAAAAACTTATACATGGATGTTCATAGCAGCACTATTTATGATAGCCAAAAGTTGGAAACAGTCCACATATCTAAAACTGATGAATGGGTAAACAAACTGTGGTATATCCCTGCAATGGCAAATCAGTCAGCCATAAAAAAGAACAAATCACTGACACATACACAACAATATGGATGAACCTTGCAAACTTTATGGTAAGTAACAGAAGCTGGTCACAAAAAGAACCCATATTGCATACTTTTATTTATATGAAATGTCCAAAATAGGCAAATCCATAGAGCCAGAAGGCATATTAGTGGTTCCCAGAGTCTGGGAGGGAGGGGAAATGTGGAGTGATTGCTTAAAGGATATAGGGTTTCCTTCTGGGGTGATGAAAATGTTCTGGAACTAGGTAGTGCTAATGGTTGCACAACATTGTGAGTTCTTGAGTGCTGTTGGATTATAGACTTTATTAAAATGGTGGCTTTTATGTTATGTGAATTTCTCCACAAGGTTTAAAAAACACACATACACACACACACACACACACACACACACACACACACACGGCAAAAATTTGTACATAAACATTCAGGTCTTATTTCAGGCCCACTTCCTATCTTTCTCTCCTTTGATTCTGAATTTCTTTTATAGTTACCAATAATTTGAAGCATTTAAACCACAGGCTAAATGTAGTTAGAGTATAAAAAGTAAAAGATATGCTAGATGTTGGTGATCTTGCTGGTAATTTTTTATATTTACTGTTTTTTCTGGACTTCATTTGAGCTTTCAGTGGACATAACCAAATGGCCTTCTTAATAGGTAGTGCACTGATGAAGTGATATCTTTAAAATATATAATCACATAAAAACCCCATTAAAAAAAAAATCTTTCGGGAAGGTTAATACCCTGAGGAAAAATGAGACCTAGCATGAGTTATCTAGTAGTGAACAAACTGTTTAGGGCAGAAATTTTTACAACTTTAAAATTCCTCCATGGCAGATAGATTCAGAAAATGAAGTTCCTTTTTCATTTTTTTTTCTTTTTAACATTTATTTCTTAGCTGTAGTGAGTGGAAGTTATTTTTTTCCAGTTGAAGTTTTCAGCAAAAGTCATTAGCTTATATGACTGCAATGAGATCAAAATGAAACTATAATAGAAGGTTTAAGAAAACAGTTCAGGAGCTGTTTAGGTCCTGAAAATTGTGTTCTTATGAGATCTTTATAGATTGCTCAGTTGGGGATGATCAGAGTGCATTTAATTTCACATTTTTATAGACACTTAATGCCAATGAGTCTTATTTGGAAATAATCAAAAAAATCTGCCTTTACCCAGTGGTTATCAGAAACCACTATGTTAGTGATTTGGTTGGATTTAACTTTCCTTGTGGTGTTTGAAGAGATTTCATATGAATGAAAGCTTAGCAGAGCTCTCTTCTGAAACATTTACTTATTTTTTTAAAAAGCTTCCTTCTCAGAAGATCAGCATTCTTTGTCTGCATCTTTCAAAGGGTGCTGAAATCTGGTAGAAAACCATGCTGGTTTATTGTACACCTCTGGCTGATCATGGGTAGAGTGGACTACCCTGGGATGTAGTGCTTCTGTTTTCAGAGGGATTTTTTTAAAATTACTTATCCTCTTCTTTGTTACTGGAAGAGTATAAGCTAAGTGAACTGACATGCATCAATCAACAAAACACTTCTTAGTACATACCACGCATTCTTTCCCCTCCATACATTCATTATATATGGTACTGTTTTAGGCAGTGGGGTTATAGAAGTTTGGGAAAGCATATTAATCTAACTTGGAGGACAGGATCTAGATGTTTCTGGGTTTTCACTGTGAAGAAGGAGATACCCACCCAGGTTTGAAGAAAGATCTTTCTTGATCGGGAACCATGTTCCCACTTTGCCTTCCCTATTGCACAAGGCCAGTGAGAACCTCTGGGCCAGGAGCCTAGAAGAGGCTGAGAATAGATACTCAGGTGCTGAGTCCTCGGGGGTGGGACGTGTAGGGCCTGCCGTTGGTACATTTAAGAAGGAAGATATCCTGAATGTCTACAGTGGACATCAGATTGCCAGTGTGGATAATTTTTTCAGAGATAGCATTATCTAAGCTGAGTACCAGCTTTTTGCCAGGCTTGAGATTTAGCATACATCATTAGTGATGCTAATATCTACAGCTCACCTGTTACTTATAAGGGCTCTTGGGAAAGGGCTTAGCCAAAACTTCCAGTTGTTTCAGGTATAAAAGCATGTTTAATATTCCAGAGTGTGACAGATGGGGCGGCATTTGAAGTACATGAACCTTTTTATTAAAAAGTGTTCAAACATCTTAGTGAATCATATTTTCTTTTTTGTCATAAACTGGTATAATTATCATAAAAGAAAAATTTTTAATTATGAGACTTGCAGTAGTGCTTAGTATAGTGTGATGATATACATATCTATTGACTGACTGAATGAAAGAATATTAATACAAAATAGATTCATGGCTATGCTTTTCCTCGTTTATGTTCCCAGACAATAGCCAGGCAGCTGGCAGAGATCCTGTTGCGGGGTATGTGTGAGCAGAGCTACTGGAACCCTCTGGAGGATCCACCATGCCAGTCACCTCTGGACGATCCTCTCCGCAAAGGAGCAAACACAAAAACCTACACTCTCACTCGGAGAGCCCGTGTCTACTCAGGAGAGAAGTACGAAAGTTGATGTCCTCACTTGTAGATTACGAGATGGGAGGGAAACTTGGGAAAATTTAAGGATGATGAGAAGTACAAGAGTAGATTTTTTCCCTAAAAGAAAAGCAAATGAACAAATCCAATTTAGTAGAGATTACTCATTGCTTTTCGTAACTTCAGCAAATATCTGTGCACTAGCAGGGACATTTTAAGCAGGAGAGTGCTCTCATCTCAGTGCTTGGGTGCCATTTGCAGCCATCACTACTGGTTTTTAGAATTTTCATTCCATTTATTATAAGACCTCAGCAGCAGACAGCAATCAGAAATAAGGCTATCTGTAAGCCATGTAACATTGATCTCACCCATCTAACATTTATTTTCTTCAGCGATTCCTTGATCCTTTTGTTTAAAATCTTGTTCTAAATGGAGCTAGATATAAGAAGGAGAATCAAATATTTGCAAGTGATTGGAAGTAACATCTCTTTAGAACTCCTTTATCTTTTTAAGTTTTAAATTTGAAACTTGATCACCTTGGAGGAAAATGGGCCAGAGAGTCACTGCAGTCTTAGCATGAGCCTTCCCCCCAGGCCAGGGGAAGCCAAACAGAGGAGGAGGAGTCAAAGAGAAGGGCTGAGAGGCAGGAATGGTTGTTGACTCATTCTTAATGCCTCCCATTCAAGCCTTTATCTTTGCCTGTTCTTTTATTCATTTTTTTTTTTGAGATGGAGTCTCGCTCTGTCACCCAGGCTGGAGTACAGTGGGGCAATCTGCAATCTCTACCTCCCAGGTTCAAGCGATTCTCCTGCCTCAGCCTCTCAGATAGCTGGGATTACAGGTGTGCACCACCACACCTGGCTAATTTTTTTTTTTTTTTTTTTTTGAGATGGAGTCTCCCTCTGTTGCCAGGCTGGAGTACAGTGGCACGATCTCGGCTCACTGCAACCTCTGCCTCCCAGGTTCAAGTGATTCCCCTACCTCAGCCTCCCGAGGAGCTGGGACTACAGGCATGCGCCATCATGCCCAGCTAATTTTTTGCATTTTAGTAGAGACAGGGTTTCACCATGTTGGCCAGGATGGTCTCGATCTCCTGACCTTGTGATTTACCTGCTCGGCCTCCCAAAGTGCTGGGATTACCGGCGTGAGCCACCACGCCCAGCCAACTTCTGTATTTTTAGCAGAGACAGGGTTTCACTATGTTGGCTAGGCTAGTCTTGAACTCCTGACCTCAGGTGATAATGCCCACTTCGGCCTCCCAAAGTGTTGGGATTACAGGTATAAGCCACTGTGCTAGCCTTTGCCTGTTTTTATAAGGACAAGACATGATGGCTTTCAGAATCTCTGTGTGAAGGAAAGAGGAACACAGATGAATAAATATTGAAGACCTTTTCCATGTTTTCAAATTAGAAAAACAGCGGAGAGGCTGCAGGTGGCTGCTTCTGAAGCCCCAGAGAAAGCACTGATAGAGATGACGTGACTAGATAGATGCTTTCTCCATCTGAAACTCAAGATTTCAGACAAAACTGAAAATGATTGTTGTACTTTCAGAGGAGTCGGCATTTCTTCAGGGTTGCCACCTTTTAATAATCCTCTTAAGTCGACCCTTGCATTTCTCTCTCGTCATCTTCTTGTTCAAGTTTGTGTTTCTTATGTGGATTCATGAGTTAGCATATTCTTAGCTTTTTCCCGAGGCTTATCTTAATTTCATTTTCACCCCCCTTTTCTACAGCCTTGTGGAACCATGAGTTTGCTTAATTCACAGCCTGTGTTTACTCTTTAGTCTTTATCTGGATTTATAAAACATCTGTTCTAGCAATTTTCAATGCTCTCATTTCTAAAACACCGACCCCTCGATGTGAACCGTTTAGAAGCAGGTTTGGGGTTCATTTTTAAGTGGTATTTATATCATAAGAATAGACTCTAGAGTTTTCCCCTGCTTTTGATGCTTCTTAATAACCAAGGTGTCAAGTGCATTGAGGAACTCCGTTCTCACCCTCTTCCTCCCAAGTCTGGTTTGACACATGGTGGGAGTTCTGTGTCTCTTTGGGTGCCACCCAGTATGGCCTCACCCCTCAAAGGCAGAGACGCTCACAGTGCTGGTTTCTCCATTTCCTGAACCACTCAGATTTTGTCACTTTGCTAATGTCAGCTTTCCCATCTGTACAAGGAGAATATAGAAGCAAAATGCAGCTCCAGAAAACGCAGTCATGAAAGGGAGTATTCCCATAGTAGCACTGGCTACTGAGTCACAAGTTTGAGTTCACATGGATACATGTGATCAGCTTTTTAAAAAACTGTTTTATTGAGACATAATTCAGAAATTATATAATTCATCCATTGAAAATGTACACTTCAGCGGATTTTTTAATATTCTTGCATAGTTGTACATCTATTGCCATGATTGGAACATTTGTATTACCCCCAAAATAAACCCAGCACCTCTTAGCTGTCACCCTTCTGTCTCCCAGGCCCTTGAATTTCCACATGAATTTTAGAATTAGCTTGTCCATTTCTGAAAAAAAAAAAAAAAAAAAAAAAAAAAAAAAAAAAAAAAAAAAAAAAAAAAAAAAAAAAAAAAAAAAAAAAAAAAAAAAAAGTAGGCAGCTGGGATTTTAATAGGAATTGCATAGAATTTGTAGATTAATCTGAGGAATATATCCATCTTAAAAATATTAAGTCTTCTGATCCATGAACATGAGATATCTTTCCATTTATTTAGGTGGTCTTTAATTTCTTTCAACAATGATTTGTACTTTTCACAATATAAACTTTGTATTTCTTTTGTTAAGGCTTATTCCTGAATGTGTGTGTGTGTGTGCACGTGCACACGTGTGCATGCAGACGTGCTATTCTTTTTGATGCTACTACAAATACAGTTGTTTCTTCATTTCATTTTTGGATTGTTCATTGCAAGTATATGGAAATACAACAGATTTTGAAATTGATCTTGTATACTGTAACCTTGCTAAACTTGTTTATTGGTCCTAATAGTTTTTTTTAGATTCCTTAGGATTTTCTATATATAAGATTGTGTCACCTATTAATACTAATAGAGATGATTTTACTTTTTCCTTTCTAACCTAGATGCATTTTATTTTCTTTTCTTCCTAATTGCCCTGGCTAGAACTTCCAGTACAATGTTGAATAGAAGTGGCAAGCATGGACATCTTGTCTCATTCCTGATCTCAGGCAGGGGAAATTATCTAGTCCTTCACAGAGTATGGTGTTCACTGTGAGCTTTCATAGCTGCCCTTCATCAGGTTAAGAAAAGGGCTTCTTATTTCTAGTTTGTTGTTTTTATTATTAATGAGTGTTGAATTTTGTCAGCTGCTTTTTCTGCATCAATTGAAATGATAATGTGGGTTTTGTCCTTTATTCTAAAGCTGTGGTGTATCACATTAATTGATTTTCACACATTAAGCCAACCTGCATCCCTGTCCAAGTCATGGTGTATACTCCTATTTATTTATTGCTGGGTTCTATTTGCTGGTATTTTGTTAAAGGTTTTTACATCTATATTTATAAAAGATACTATTCTGTAGTTTTCTTATGATGTCTTTGTCTGGTTTTGCTTAGAGTAATATTGGTCTTATAAAATGAGTTGGAGATTATTCCCTCCTCTTCTTTTTGAAAGAGTTTGTGGAGAATTGGTATTAATCCTTTAAATGTTTGGTAGACTTCACCAGTTAAGCCATCTGGACCTAGGCTTTCTTTGTCGGAAGTTTTTTAAAAATATTAATTCAATCTCTTTACTTGTGATAGGTCTATTTGCATTTTCCATTTCTTCTTGAATCAGTTTGAATAGTTTGCATCTTTCTAGAAATGTGTCTGCTTCATCTAAATTACCTAATTTGCTTTCGTACAGTTGTTCATAGCATGCCTTATAATTTTTTTGTATTTCTGCAAGGTTTGTTATCATGTTCTCTCTTTCATTTCTCATTTTAGTAATTTAAGTCTTTTTTCTCTTTTTTAGAGTCAGTCGAACTAAAAGTTTGTCAATTTTGTAACCAATTTTGGGTTTTGCCTTTTTTCTATTGTGATTCTGTTCTCTATTTCATTCATTTCCACATGAAGCCTATGCCTTCATTTATCACCGTCAGTTTTTAGCTTTGTAATTTTTTGTGTTCAGAACTCTACTTCTTAGAATATTAGTAAAGAGGGAATGGCTGTGGGAGTTATTCTTGTTTGGAGGTTCTCTTACCAAGGCAGTACTCTGACCCATCCACACTGGCAGAAAGCACATTTTCACCATTCAGTTATGCTGGTTTGGAGGTGGGAAAGGTAATCTGTAGATAATGTGCAAACCTCATTTTGGCTGACAGTCTCCTTCCCCACAGTCTCTTATGAGAAGTGTAAGTGTCAAGCAAAATTTAGATGGCAAAGATCCTTCTAGCTCCAGAAAATCACAAGGACCATTCAGAAGATTGGTCATAATGGAACATAACTGAAAAACAAGCCCTGCCAGGAAGCTCCACCCATGGTCACAGTGACTTGAATGTGAAATGAATACAGGATGCTCATTCTGCCCATCTTGAATTTGAAAGGAAATACAATGTGGAAAATCCTGGATGGAATGAGAAGAGGGATCACCTGTAACAGGCTTCCTGGTTTTCTTTTCTTCTGGGTGTTTCTGTGAAGAATTGTATCGGCTTTTGTTTACTTATTTTTTAGAGTAAGCTTTTTTTGATGACACACCATACATACAGAAAAATAAATTAAAAGTATGAAATTTGATGAACTTCCATCAAGTTAGCATATCCATGTAAGTAGCATTTGGTGAGGAATGGACACTAATGGAGCGCTACATGCTCTCCCGTACCCTCTGCCTGCCAGCACCCCCACCCAGGTCAGCCCTCTCCTGACTTCGGTTGCAATCATTAATCTGGCCCCTTTTTGAAATTTATGTTAATGGAATCATATGCTAGGTACTCTCTAATGTTTAACTTCTTTTGTCTAACTTTATATTTGAACCATTCACCCATATTTTTTCACATAGCAGTGTTTTTCATTGCTGCGAGGTATTTCATTTTATAACTGTCCTCTGATATATTTATTGATCCATTATGCTTGTGTTGGACATGTGAGTTGTTTCCCATTTGGGACTAATAGGAACAGTGCTTCTACGAAGAGTCTTGTACATGTTCCTTAATGTACATATACGTATTTATGTTTCAGTCAGTCAGGTATACTTTTTTTTCCATTGTATTTCTTCTTTTAAGAAGCCTTTGAGATAGCTTCAATAATTAAATACCTATTAGACTAGATAGTTAACACAAAGTAAAGCAGAAGATTAAAAACACCTATTGTGGGTAGTGCTTAATATTGGATAATATTGCCAAGAAATTGATGATGAAAAGATTCATTGAATGCTAATGAGTGCCAGGCATTGAGCTAAACTCCTCTGTAGATCTAGGAGGAAAGGTCATCATCGTGGAATACTAAGTGTAGATCTGAATCTCCTGGTTGCCAATGCAGAAGTTTTTGATAAGGGTGGGGATGCTGGTTAAAATGGAAAATGGAGGGGTCTTGGCAGGGGAGGGCAGGACAGCCCGAGCCAGGCACTGGCCAGGCCCTTCCCTGGACACAATAAATCCTCAACAGCTTGCAAAAATAAATAAAATAAAATAAAATGGAAAGTGGAGGGATGTTATGATAGGTCTATTTGTATTTTCCATTTCTTCTTGAATCAGTTTGAATAGTTTGCATCAGGATGACTTCTTGATGGCCGAACCAAAGCTGTGTAAATGACCCGCTGTACCACACTGGCTGGCTGTCGTCTCCTTGCCTCTGGTGCACACAGCTCACCATGGAGTCATGGAGAGGCCCGTCCTCTCAGCAGGGACACGGAAGCACTTGTGCAAGGTGATGTGCTATGTGGGATTCACCTGACCCACTCAGCAGAGTGTAGCTCAGTGGACCTGCACTCATCTGTATGAGGGAGACTTCTTTCTTTGTCTTGGGGAGATTTTTGACCTATATGAATTAACATAAAAGGGAAGCGTTGTGGTGAGGCCTTGATAGTCCTCACATTGGACCAGCTGATCCCTAATAATCAAGATGCACTCTTAATTTTCAATATAAGTCCTTTTCCTTTCTTGGTACCCACTTACCTGCACAAACCAGGGATCGACAGTAAATTCTGCCTTGGCATGTTTGCAGACAGTGTGACTTGGGGTCGGGATGGGAATTCAGCCATTCTTGGCCTCCATGCCTCTGCTCTTATGTGGCTGGCTGTGGTTCAGAGGCTGTGTTTCTCCAGGAATTTCCTGGTAGTGTCTCAGTCAGGCATATTAAAATTATAAAGGAACCATTAATAGACGTTGGAGTTGATGTTGTCATTATTTACAAATCAACTTTCTCGTGGGTTGGTAGTGTTCAAGGCCCTCCCTGCACCTAAATATAGAGTTTTAGGGGATGCCAATGACCTTTAGACATCCAACTTGTCATTAGTTATGTAATGGCTGAAGGTGACAGAAGAGATGAAATGTGTTGGATAAGTTGGATTAATTTCTTTTGTATAATTGTTCCTACCATAACAGTAAAGTTTTCTACCTGTTGGGGGAAATTTTTAAGAAAGAGCTATTATCTAGGAGCCCTGGCAAGATGATGATTACTACTTATACCTGAGAATTCTCTCCCTTGTTCTCTAAGTCTTCTGTAGAATCAGAGAATGAGTTGGTAAATTCATCCAAAGTAAGAAAATGGGCAGTTTGCCTATAGGTACCCAGTGAGTTGGTGGGATGGCTGGATCGAGGATGCCCCCTCCATTCTCAGCGTAGCAACTGCCTGCACAGCCAACTCCTTTGCCAGCCCGCCAGCTCCTGGGAGCTTGTCTTCATGCCTGCTGATCCCTGTTTTCTCCTTGTTCCCTCTGTCCCCGACCTTCGCCTTCACACAACTTCTTCTGGATCTAGGGCCCCAGTTTTTCCACTTTTCAAGGCTGAGGCCTGGTTACCCCAGGATCTCCCCCTAAGGCTCTTAGGCCCCAAAGAGGAGAAGGCCACAAAAGGAAGGCCCCAACACTTTTGACCATTCACCCTGAGCTCCATCCACCCTTCCCTGAGCAAAGAAGAGGGAAGGAATTTGCCAAGAAATGGGTCTAGAGAATTCATAATGACTGAGTGGAGTCTTCCAGTGTGTAGTTGTTCAGGTATATTTCTTAAAACTACCCTTTCTTGCCCCACTTCTCCTGCTGGACTTGGGAGCTTTGCAGTACTCCTGAGTAACCATCTTGCCTGCCACAAATAGGGAGGGTAGAGGAAGTGGAACTGGATTCAGTTAATGTGCCACTTGTTAGCAACTATGGTAAAAATAACACAAACTAGCATTTAGCAGGCTGGATGGCTTAAACAGAATTTGGAAATTAGCCATGGACTGAATTGACTGATGTTAAGTCACAATTAGCATAGGCTGTCTTTCTTTTCAATTGGTCTGGACAATGCAGAATTGTCTAGCCATGAAAAAAAATGGTCCATGTTACTGCTTTATTTGCAAGGTCCCAACTGCATGTAAGCACAAACCAGTATATCAGGAAATGATTGCTGGGGTATGGCTGTGCACATGCACGCATCGCGGGCACGCACACGCGCACACACACACACCCCCCCCCACACACAATAGTTCACGTTACTGCTTTATTTGCAAGGTCCCAATTGCATGTAAGCACAAACCAGGATATCAGAAAATGATTGCTGGGCACGGGTTTGCATGCACAGGCACACACACACAACAACAATGACAACATACTGAGGCAGTTGTTTGGGAGACACTTAATTCAGAGCCTTTAGGCTCTATTTCAGAGTCTTAGGGGAAAGAAGTGTCCCATCTGAAAATCCCAGATTGTTTCAAGCTGACTTCTGAAGCAAGTCACTGCACATCCCAGGGTTTGCTCCTCATTCTCAGGCCAGCGTTTTCGTAAAATTTTAGCCTTGGAAGAGCAATAGAAATCATCCTGCGGGTGGCTTCCTTACCCCCAGCGATGTCAGAATTGTAATGAAAATACCAGGCACTGTATTCTTTCTGTCTTGCTCCTTATCATCCTAAGATGCAGTACAAAAATTCCCAGCACTGCAAAGAAAACAAATGTTTATAATTATTTGGAAAATCTTTTTTTTTTTTGGCTTTTATTTTGTGGGGGAATCTTTTCAATTAAATGATTGTAATATTATCCCTGGGAAGATATAAACTTAGTTATTCTTAGTCATCTTCAAAATATCTAAGAGTTTTTTAAAAACCAAGTTGATTTTTATTTATTGCACACTCTTCTTCCATTCCATGAAAAAATACCGAGTTTGACCCAATTGGTGATAATGTTCACAGTTCTACTCCAAGGATTGTTGAGCGTTAGAAAAGGAGAAAAAATGCTGCAAGTGCTCACAGTACAGAAAATAGGCTATAGCAAATACAGATTGGGGTTCTATTGGGTTTTTATTATTCTCTAATCCTGAGCAACGTTGAGCTTAAAACGCTCTTTCTTTTAATCCAAGATTTAAGAGTTTAGCCAAATTCCATAAAATAGATTAATAAGAGCTCTTGCATGCTACCCCATAATAAAACTTATGAGTCTAAGTAAGATAGCTCACTAAATTCTTACAGTATTAGAGAAATTATTCAAACTCTAAAATTGCTTCTAATCTCTTATTTCATCTAAATGACTAGATATGCCAGTTAGCAGGTAAGAGGTAAGAAGAGTACTGTTTAGTGAAATGCCTGCAATTTATACCTCTGTTATGGGTTAGGAGAAAGCTTGTATTATTTAGATAATGTCAGTTTATTGAGATCTAAATTTCTGCCTCTGTAATAGGTACATATGTTATTTGGGCTTTTAACTTGGTTTTTATAGCTTTAGTTTACCGTTCTGCCTACCACTAAAATGCATAGCTAAAATGTAGGAATTTCATAGATTACCATAGAAATAGGCAAATTAGTTCAAGTGTCCAAATGATGCAGTATTTTTCATGGGCATGATATAAAATTCTGAAAGCTTTTAGTGTTCAGTTCTGCTTGTATTTGTATATTTTGTGTTATTTTGAAACTGCCATTTATCAAAATTGGTTTTCTTTATGCAGCATTTTTTGTCCTCAAGAAAATACTGAAGAAGCCCTGTTGTTATTGCTGATTAGTGAGTCAATGGTAAGTAGAATGTGTTTTTACATTGTTCTTTCCCTGTCCCTGTAGTCCCTTTTTTGATATAGCCATTCTGCCAGTATGATGACTCTGTTTCTTGAGAGAAGATACTTTCTAGAGGGTATATCTGGATGGGAAAAAACAGTAGAGGTTTAAAAAGAGGTTTGTTTCTTAATTCCTGGACTAGCTAGCAGTGTCCCTTGGTTAGCCTGGAGCTTGGAGCTTCTCTATCTTCTGTCTTGGAGCAAATATCTTAGTTCATTTATTCACCCATCCAGTATTGGCTGAACATTAATACAGTTGTATCTAGGTAAACCACAGCTAAAATGACCACCAGTGGAACCTTAAAAGGGGAAAGAGACCCCCAAGGGTCACCTTTACAAGCCTCTCAATTTGCCCTGGTGTGGGGGAGAATTTTGGGAGTCATTTGTTGGATCTATGAACCTCTGGTTTTCACAGCAGGAACGCGATAAAACTCTGATCCTCCTGCTCTGGTTCTGTCTCCCAGCCTCCAACTGTCACCAGACACTGTAAAGTCCAAGGCGTGAGAGCTCACTTCTGTTCCCTGTGCTATTGTGAGGGAGTTTTTTCCAGACCCTCTGATTCCTTTGAAACATTCTTAGTGTTTGGCCAGGTTGTCGAATTTTAGTTCTATTGTACCACTCATCATTTATTGGGTTTCTGCCATGTGTTCACTAGGCACTGTGGCCTTGGCTTGAAACCTTCAGGATCATGTGTGTTGTAATAGTGAATTCCTCAGCAGAAAGGTGATACATACTGAGCACCTGAGCAGAATGGCGGGCTCCTGGAATCAAAAGATCTTGAGGGCTCATGTCCCCTTCCCTCATTTTACACATGAGGAACCTGAGTCCCGGAGCAGGCAGAATGCATGCATCATGCAGTGGTCTTCTGCTCCTGCTAGGACATTGTACTGCCCCTCCCCATAACTGTCACCCCCTCAACCCAGGGCAGCCCAAAGGAGATAAAGGAATTGTAACTAAAGCAAGAGAAAGCATTTCCCTCCTTGCCCTCCCTACACATACTGTTTAATGGGAGGTGTAAAATGGACTCAGGTGAAAAGACTTAGACATGGAGTATGAGTGTAATAACGTACATGTGTGGAGAGGAGGAGGGATCAGAAGAGGCCATGCGCATGAGGGGGCAGCTCTCTTGTCTTTGATTAAAACTTTGGGTGTTCGGGCCGGGCGCGGTGGCTCACGCCTGTAATCCCAGCACTTTGGGAGGCCGAGGCGGGTGGATCACGAGGTCAAGAGATCGAGACCATCCTGGCCAACACGGTGAAACCCCGTCTCTACTAAAGTACAAAAAATTAGCCGGACGTGGTGGTGCGTGCCTGTAGTCCCAGCTACTCGGGAGGCTGAGGCAGGAGAATT
>PVKP010033267.1:0-25181 GCA_004027715.1 Plecturocebus donacophilus | reverse complement strand
AAAAAAAAAAAAGATATCTAAGGGAAAACTTAAGGTCATGAAGTTCAGTTAATGATGAGAGGACCATTGCCAGCACCATGGAATCACACTCACATTCATCCCATAAAGAAGAAGGAAGAGCATAAGACTAAATAACTTGCTCCTGTCTTCTCCAATTCCCCACAATTCCTCTCCATGACCCTCTGCCATATATACAGGAAATTTTGGGAAAACAGGCATCCATGGCAATCCTGACCAGTGCGACCAGAGGGTAAACATTACAATAAAATGAGAGGACTGGACTGTCCTGTAATCTCCTTTAGCCCTGATCATGTCATATGTATATTCTGACTTGCACAAGCTGCTTGGAGGCAGGGTTTGCATCTTAGATTTTGGCTGTGTCACCCACAGCTCTGATTATAGACTTACCACATGCATGCACAAAACTTCAAAACATCATGTGGTTTACCATAAATATGTTCAACTTTTACTTGTCAATTTAAAAATAAATAAAGTTAAAATTTTAAAAACCATGACAACTGACAAATGAGGGGGGGGGGAAATAGTGCAACCATAATTGGGCCAGATCTAAGATGGTTGATTCTCCCTGAGCCCAAGCTCTTCAGAAATGTGGACAGCTCCTGACAGCCGGGAGAGGGGAAAGTGGTTGAGCAGAATGACAGAAAAGCAAAAACTAGAATGTCAGAAACTAGAAAAGACCTGAGAAATATTCTAAATCCAATCATTTATTTTGAAGATAGAAAACTGGGGCCAAAGAAGGGAAATAATTCTTCTGGAGTCATGCAGTGACCAGGTGGGCTCTTATGGCTCCCAGCTCATTTTCTCATAACTCAAGAAAGTGCAAAAACAACTTCAACTCTGTAGAGTGAGATGTAATATTTATATGCTTGTTCCCAATTTGAGCTTCTCTGTCCCAAACGACAAAGAACAGAACAAGAGAATCTTTTTCTCCAGGTTTTCTTGTTACGTTCTCTGCTGAACAAATTTGGAATAAAATCTCCTTTCCTAGGCATGGAATCAGACACATACAAGCACACTCTTTCCAATGATGATCTCCTTTATTGCCAGTATCCCAGAGACTGAGAGGCTTGACTCACCTCTCTCCAAGATAAAAGCCACCTGGGGTTAGGGAGCATCCTCTTCCCTCTAGGATCCAGTTGAAGACTCTATTTTTAGTAATCTTTCTGCATCTGAACTTTAAATTCAGCTCCTCTAACTCCTTTGGACCAGCACCCCACCAACAGAAACCAGGATAATATCTGCCCCACCAGCCCAAGAATTCCATAAGGGAGATACCCACAATATCTTGCTGAGTTTGTGCTCCTTCTTACTGGGAGCAATGCTTCCCTCATCAGGTTCATACCTCCCATAAGATGAGAATGGGGCCTCCTCTAGCAGGCAGAGCTCTGTCTCTTCCTCTCACTCCACAATACTTGGGATGATAGCTCAGAAAAATGGAGCAATTGTAAGAAAATTATACTGAAGCCAGGAGTCCTTTCAGAAACCAGACACCTTCCTTAAAGCGTGAAGAAAGTGCAGCTTCGAGGAGTCTGAAATCTCTCTCACTACATTTTTACAAGTTCACATCCTACCTCCCACCCTCCTCATCTCAGCTCTAGAAACACCTCCATTATTCAGTGTCTCCAAAAGCAGGACCGTGTCTGGGAACTTTGGTGCTAAGCTGCTAATTGGGGTTTGTGACTTGAAGGGAAGGGGAAAGGAAACAGAAGTTATTGTGCCCCAGAGACACGATTATTCAGATTTCCTTGCTTGCTGGAGTCCTGAGGCTGGGCTGTCCCTTTATTCCCCTCCTGAAGGCAGTCAAGTGTCTGCAGAGCCAGAACCAATAGCCAAAGGATGTAAGGTACCTGGAGGTGGCAATGGCAAGGCCTTGAGAAGCAGAAAGTCTCCTCCCTTTGTTCACTGATGACAAAGATCAGGCTGAATGCCATGATGTCTTTCCAAGCCATTCAGGCTTCTCAACTTTAGGCTGGGGAAAGCCTCTAAACTCTCAACTCTTTTTTCCTTCATCTTTAAAGTTCCAGGATATGCAGGATGTGCAGGTTTGTTACATAGGTAAGCGCGTGCCATGCTTTGCTGCATAGATCATCCCATCTTGATATTAAGCCCAGCATCCATTAGCTATTCTTCCTGATGATCTTCCTCCCTCTGTCCCCCTGACAGGCCCCAGTGTGTGCTGTTCTTCCTAGTGTGTCCATGTGTTCTTATCATTCAGCTCCCACTTACAAGTGAGAACATGCAGTGTTTGGTTTTCTGTTCCTGTGTTAGTTTGCTGAGGATAACGGCTTCTAGCTCCATCCATGTCCCTGCAAAGGACATAATCTTTCCTTTTTATGACTGCATAGTATTCCATGGTGTATGTGTGTACCACATGTTCTTTACCCAGTCTATCATTGATGGGCATTTAAGTCGATTCCATGTCTTTACTATTGTGAATAGTACTGCAATGAATATGTGTGTACATGTATCTTTATAATAGAATGATTTACATTCCTTTGGGTATATATCCAGTAATGGGATTACTGGGTCTAGTAATATTTCTGTTTCTAGATCTTTAAGGAATCACCACACTGTCTCCCACAATGGTTGAACTAATTTATACTCCCACTAACAGTGTAAAAGCATTTCTTCTTCTTGGCGACCTCACCAGTATCTGTTGTTTCTTGACTTTTTAATGGTAGCCATTCTGACTGGCATGAGATGATATCTTATTGTGGTTTTTATTCACATTTCTCTAATGATGAGTTATGTTGAGCTTTTTTCCATGTTTGTTGGCCACATGAATGTCTTCTTTTGAGAAGTCTGTTCATGTCCTTTGCCCACTTTTTAATGAGGTTGAACACTCACCTCTTAAGCATGTAAAGCCAGTACTAAAAGGGACTTTAGAAATCATCTCGTTTCATCTTCTCATTTTATAGATTGGTAAATATAGGCTCAGAGGGATTTGCAAAGCAATTTAGCATTAATATTCATCTCTGAAACTCAGAACTGCCAACCCTGGTCAGGAAAGCACCACCATGGTAAAGTAGAAAGGGCTCTGAAGTCAGATGGGGCTGGCATCCAAATCTTGACCCTGAAATGCTCTGTGTTCTTGGCAAAGTCACTTAACCTCTCTGGACCTGTTTCCTCAGTGTTTAAAATGGGGGTGAGGATAGGCTATTGTGAGGATTTAATGAGATAACATGTGTGGAAGTACATGATAGGTAACAGATGGTCAAAGGAGTGAATTCTCTTCCCCCAGTCAGATTCCTCTCAGCAGCAGTCTATCTGCAGCTCCTTCCTGACCTTCCCCAGCTCTTCTGCTTTCGCCCACTGCCTGCACGTCTCACCCCTCTTTTCCTGACCCATCTGTATGCCCAACTCCCCTCCAGAGTGGGTGAGGAAGGAGTGGTTAATGACAAGAGTTCTTGGGTCCCTTCCAGGTCTCCGCTTCTCTGCTTCATTCTTTTTTCTTCTTCTTCTTTGTCTTTTTACCCATCTCTGAAGGGAAGCAAAGTCCTCATGCAACCAAGCAGAGGCAGGGAACAGAGAGAGGGTGGGAGGAGACAGGCAAGGTCAGCAAGCTGGCCTCTTTGTTCCTGGAAAATGAGTGCAATTTCCATTCCTTTCCACAGAAGCTGGGTCCAGTGCCAGTGTGTGGCAACAGGCAGCAGAGGTGTTGCCGTGGTGAATAATGGTCCTGGAGATGGCTCTGCCCTCAGCTTGTACCTCATGCCCCAAAGATGAACTTAGGGCCAATGAGTCAGGGAGAGCGACAGCTTCAACCTGGCCCTGGCCAGCACCTCAGCCCCTCAAAACCCCTGCACTATTTCTGTTCTCCAGGGAGCCCTCCAAATCCTATCTCAGGAGTTGTTTCTGGTGCTCATTTGATTCACTGCTCTGGAGGAGATGGAGACCAGAGAGGGGAAGCTGCTCTCTCCCACAGAGACTGTGGGCTTTCTGACACTCTCCAGGGCCCTGCCAGCAGTCCACACAATTACCTGCCAAGGACAGAATTAAACCTCAGACAGAGCTGACTTGAGAGTCCGCTGGCTAGCTATGTGCTCTTAGGTAAATTGCCCGACCTCAGTGCTCCTGCCTGTAAAAGTGTTAATGATAGTACCTCTGGGTTGTTAAAGGATGAAATGGGTCAGGGCATTTAAAGTGCTGTGCAGAGTGCCTGGAACAGAGTAGACGCTTCACATGCATGATTCTCCCTCTTGCGCTCGTTCACAGACCCTATCCGTTTTTCTCCTCTCCACCTGCTTCTCCAGATGTTGCTAGAGAGGCAAAAATATCCAAGATGAGACTCACAGAAAATGTGTTCTCCAGCCTCTGAAGGAAATTAAAGCCCAGAAACCAGGAAATGGTGTTCTTAGGAGGGTCCCAGGGGTCCCCCAAGCCTGGGTTCCCATGACAAGGTAAGAGAAGCTCCTGCTGGATCATGTCCTGATCTTGACCCTGAGCATCATTAGATGGGAACAGAGACAGAGGGGAGCATGTTCACATCTTATACCTGTCACTTCCTCTGACCGCCAGGCCCTTGGAGGGGCCACTGAGCTCTGTGGTCTGCGAAAGTGGCCTGGGATAAATAATGTCCATGTGCAGGCCAAAGAAACAGTTGACTGAGAGGAGCATAGAAGAGGGCCGTGGGACACGGAGGAAGCCTCTTTCAGATCCTCTCCTGACCACATTCACACATACAGGTGCATGCCCCTGCCTGTTTGGAGGCACATCATAAG
This sequence comes from Plecturocebus donacophilus, assembly GCA_004027715.1. Classification (NCBI taxonomy): domain Eukaryota; kingdom Metazoa; phylum Chordata; class Mammalia; order Primates; family Pitheciidae; genus Plecturocebus; species Plecturocebus donacophilus. The sequence goes on along the minus strand of PVKP010033267.1, from coordinate 20,439 downwards.
CTGCAAGACTGGCATGCATGGTTTTTGGCACTATATGCTGCCTCCAGTGCTTCCAGGAGGGGCTCCATGTCCCATCTGAGTCTTAGTCCCACCCAGAGAGGACCTTCAGAGGCCTAGCTCTCATTCCCAAGACCACTGGCAGATTTTAGACCACTAAAAAGGCCAAGAGGAGTAAGGTGGCCTGTCAACGTCACCCAGGCTGGAAGTGGCAGAGGCGTGCTCCAAGCCATGTTTTCTGACTCCAAATCTAGTGTTCTTTCCACTGAAGCATGCCCACAGTATACACCCGCATGCCCAGAGACTTTCAGTGGCATGTGGGGACACATGCAGCTAGCAGAGGGCTCACTGTTACCAGTCCTGTTCTATAGGGCTGTATTCATCACATTGAACCCTTCCAACACCCATAGGAGGTAAGTACGTATTATTTTCCTATTTTTTCAAGTAAGGAAACTGAGGCACAGAGAAGTCAAGTCACTAGTCCAAGGACACATAATTAGAGCCCAAATGTGAATTTTGAGCAGTCTGGCATCAGAACCTCTTAACTGCCATCACCTCTGCTATGCTGCTATGTCTGTACATGAGTGCTTACAGACTCACACTCACACAATGGTCTTAGGTGAGCTGAGAGTTCACGCCTCGATGCAGCAATAATGCCAAAGATAGAGAGAGGAAGCTGCCTCCGGCCCTAGGGTAGACCCCCTTCCTGGAGAAATCAGACACCTCTCTCCCAGCCCCCTCTCCCCACTTGCCCTTTCCCAGCACCTACATGAGAAGGAAAAAAATCCACCACTCCCATTCTTGTTCCAACCCCATCTCTCTAGCCCCAACTGCTTGGTTTCCCAAGGGCTTCCGGTTGCATTGCAAAGATGTCCAGGTAGCAGGGAGGCAAGAACAGAATGAAATATATGTAACATCTTATTAGTAAAGGACATCTGAGCCTCTAATTAAAATTTGCCTAATGACCCAACTTCTCTGTCATTTTTGCTCTTAGAGACATTAATTTAAGGTGACAGGTACTTAAGCAAAGGAAAATTAATTTTTCCCTTTAAAAATTAAAGAGGAAAAGAGTGACCTGCTCCCTTATTTATTTGTCTTTAAAATTTTTATTTATTTGTCAAATTCCCTCCCACTCTTTCCCAATAAAACCTGATGATGGAGAATAATTTGCTGAAGGGAAGGAGACTGGAGGGAAAGTGTCATGGGGTAGCCTGGTGGCACCCACTTGCCCTGAGGAGGGCTGTTTGTGGTTCCCCTGCTTAGGAGCCCCAGACTGCTCATTGACAAGCCCGCTGGCAACCCAGCTAATGCTGCTGGGATTCTGGGGGAACCCGTTTTCATCGAGGCTGTTGGACTTGGCTGTAGCAGTGGTATCTGTTTCTTTGCAGAACAGATGGTGGGTACCTCTCTCCCAACACCAGGCTGCAGCCCAGCTTTCCGCCTGGGCATATTTCCTTAAGCAACAGGCTGCAGCCTTGAACACGCTCTGCTTGCAGGAACCAGGTGGGAAATTGGAGGGATGCAGCCATGGTCTTTCTGCATGACTCCTCTCCCTGTCCTCTTTTCTCTTGACTCCTCTGGTCTCTGAGTACAGAGGAGAGGGTCATCCTGACCAGGAGATGGGTGCAGGCTTGAAGATATTCCAATCTCAGAGTTCAGATCCTGCAAAAACCTACTGGGATGGGTCTAAAGATTACAGAAACATATGTCCTTAGCATTCCCCTCTACCACCTTTTTCAAAAATAGTATTCCTGGCTGGGGGGCGGTGGCCCCCGCCTGTACTCCCAGCACTCTGGAGGCTAAAGCAGGGAATCACTTGAGCCCAGGAGTTCAAGATCAGCCTGGGCAGCATGGCAAAACCTCACCTTGATAAAGAAAATACAAAAATTATCCAGGGATGGTGGCCTGTACCTGTAGTCCCAGCTACTCAGGAGGCTGAGGTGGGAAGATTGCTTGAGCCCAGGAGGTGTAGGTTGCAGTGAATGGAGATCGTTCCACCGAACTCCAGCCTAGGTGACAGAGTGAGACTGTCTCAATAATAACAATCATCATCATTTTTTGTCCCATAGGCTCCTCTTCAGACTCCCTGACACTCTGTCTCTTCTCACTCTTCCTAGGACATCCTACTCCATCCTCACCCACATTTTCAGCCCCACCCCACCCCACCAAGCTCTTAGATCTCACCCCAACCCAACCTGCTCCGCTCCACTTCCTAAGGTTTATCTGCTACTGTTTCCTCTTTCTTCAGGTTATTAGCTTTGAAGCAGGTGTTCCCAGTAGACTGAGATGGAGAGAGAAGACAGGCAGGAGGAGAGGGGGACAGACAAAGAAGGATGAGGAATCCTCTCTTCCAGAGACCTAAGTCCTGCTCCTGACTTCTCTCTTTCTTTCTCTCTCTCCATTTCCCCCTCCAGCAGCATGACTGATACTGGGAAATCTGTCAGGTTTTGCTTCCTAGGAGCCAAGGGAGGCTTTTCTAGCAATTAGGCCAAGACCTCTGATCCAAGGGAGCTCTGAACACCTGGCAAGCAATAACTCAGTCCCCTGGGCCCTGTGGGGAGGACAGGGGGAGCAAGAGGCGTGTACTCAGGGTTCCTCTCCATCACCTGGCCACGGGGCTGAGGCCAACCCACAGGAGGGGACTGCTGAGGGGCTGAGGGTGGATGGAGACCACTGTGGGGCTAGAGGGCTCAAAAGTCCATCCAACCATAGGCTCAGTTCAGCCCCTGCCAGGCCACCTACACTGTGGTTCCCCCATGGCACAAGGGCCAGAGAAGGGAATCAGTGGTGAGGCTGTGGGCAGGAAAGAGGCGTGTGTGCAGGGCAGGGTGAGGAAAATAGGATTTGGAGCCAAAAGGATCCACGTCTAAGCTCCACTTTTGCCTTCTCATGTGATCTCGAGCATGTCACCCCACTCATCTGAGCTTCACTGGTCCAGTAAGTAAAATGGGGATGATAGTAACACCATCCACTGCAGAGGATCCCTGGGAGGGACAGAAGAGCTGGTGGACAGAAGGTGACAAAGGACTCCTCCCCTACATCTGCCCACACCCCCACCCTCCACCCGCTGGCTGGGGAGAGTTGCAATTTCTCTAATGCATGGAGGGAAAAGAAGGGCTAAGGTTTTAAAGATGCCTGTTCATCCACTTTGCATATATTTGCATATCAAGTTTAAGAGGCTCGTCCTAATTCTGAGGTTGGAAAATAAAATAAATTAACGAATACAAGATTAACAAATGCAACTCCTGCAGCAATTGTCTCCTTGGCTGTTCTGGGCTTGGCACCCTGGAGACAAAGAATCTTCTCAAGGCAATCAACTTTTAATCATCTCTGGACAGAAGCCCCAGACAGAAGGACTCTGCCCCTCCCACCCCCACTCAGAGGTCAGTGCTGGAGGATCTAGAGGAGAGGGGGCTTGGAGAGGGGAGGGCTAGGGTCAGACTCCGTGGCAGGGAGTGACCCTTGATTTGCTCCTTTATGAACTTGCAGTGCAAGATGTGGTGGAAAAGAGCATGGGCTCGGGGCCACACTGCCCAGGTCTGAATCCTGGCTATTCTTTGTCCAGCTCTGTGACCTTGGGCAAGTCACCTAACCTCTCTGTTCTTGGGTGCCCTTCTGAGTCAAATGAGAATAATAGTAACACCTACCCATAGAGTTAGTGTGAGGACTGAATGAGTTGTTTCAGCTGTGTCTAGCATATTGTAAACACCTGGTAAGTATTAAGTAGTATTGCTATTTTTATCATCACCATCACCACTGTCATCATCATGATTATTTATCATTACGTGATAGAGAATGACTCTAGGACCAGGAACCAGAGACATATTTTTATTTTCATCCCGCTCCTCATCCTCTGTGCGGCTTTGGGAAAAATCCTCCCACCCCTTTGGCCTTTGTACTCCTTCAAGCCGTGACAAACAGATCAGGCAGAGTAAGATTTGTGCTTGTTTCAAGGCTGCCTGAAAACAGACTTTGAGGCCCATTGTCATATCCAAAACATATGTAAAACATATGCAAATCATCCTCTCCCTGGCATTCCTGAGCTCCTACAAATGGGTGAGGCCTTTGGAGCCATCCCTGTGCAGACCCTGAGAGCAGAGACACTGCCAAGCCACAGAGGCAAGAGCTCCCCACACCGGCTTTCTTGGGGATCCTGAGAAAAACTCAGTCTTCTTACTTCCACCCCCTTTTCATCCTGCTCCCACCCACCAACGCGGCACCTGCCCACTCTGCCTTGACTGACCTGAAACTCCCTCACCATCTCTAGAGGACTGAGGGTCAGGGTCCAATTCTACTTCCATGTACATCAGCCTTGCACTGGGCCCTTCACCCATTGTACCACATTACTCCCTCACTGCTGTGAAGGCGTCAGGATCCCCATTTTACAGATGGGAAGGTTGAGGCTTAGAATTAAGCAACTTATGTCAACCACTAGAAGAGTGAATCTGGACCCTGGAGACCCACTACGCTGGGCTACCTTCTCATGGGCTCCTGAATCAGTCCAGGGCAGAGAAAGGAGAAGGGGTAGGGAGAACTGAATCAGTCACTTTTCAAGTTTTGCACCCGAGGCAGAAGGCTTCCCCGTTCATGGAGCTGGCATTGTTACGCCAGGCAGAGAAAGTCGCCACCTGCCAGATTTCCAGAACCCCATCGGTTGATGGCATCTGAAAGAGAGCCACCACAGAGTGCCACCACTGTGAACATGATCCCTGACCAGCCCCAGAGGCGGCTTCTCCACCTTCCCTCATGCTCCGCCCCAGCACTGCTCAAGCTCCCACTGCCACCCTAAGGAAGATTTGGGAGAAATCAGAAGTCAGGGGTCAGATGCTCCAGTTCCCCAAAGGAATTATTCTTTCCCCTACCAAATCCAGGAGAGGCCATGTCTTTGGCAGGGTAGATGCTTAGGAGGGAAAAGGGTGAAGGTCCCAACCACCAACCCAGCCTCCAGGCTTGCACTAGCACCCTCAGCCAACTGCCCAGCCTGGCCCACCTCCTGCCCACACCCCAGTGTCGGCGGCCTCAGCTTCTACCTCCATTTCTCCTACCTTTCTAGGACCCTGCTCCGCCAGAGGCCCATTAAGTTGATTAAGAGGCACATTCCGGAAAGAAGGAGCCATATTTCAGCTCCTAGAGAACCCTCTGCCCTCTTCCACCTCCGTCCCTTCCCTCTCTAATGTTCCTCCCCTTCTCCTCTCTGCCAAGGCCCTCCCCAGCCTTCCCTGGCCCCATCACTCACCGTCAGATGTCCCAGATTCTAGGGTGCAGAAATGTTGGCCAGACTCCATCAGGACTTCAGGGCAGGGCTGAGCCAAGACTGGGCCCGCCTAACATTTGAGGCACGTGGTTGGAGAGGGAAACCAGAATCTATTGTATCGATCATGGAATTTAATCCTCTCAACAGCCCTTTCAAGGAATTATTACCCCCGCTTTTTATAGATGAGGAAACAAAAACTGAGAGGTTAAGTAACTTGTCCAAGGTCACCTCGTTAAGGACAACACCCCAGCCTTTCTTAAAGGCAAGGACTGTGCCTCCCCTGCTCCCCTGCAAAGCCTCCCCGACATTCTACCACCACCGAGTCTAGCTTATCCCACCCACCTCCTTTCTGGCCACCCAGCCCAGCCTGCCCAGATATCAACTCACAGATTAGATTAGATGCATCTGCCAACTCACAGATTAGATTAGATGCATCTGAATCACCTGAGAAGTTGGTTAAACACAGATTCCTGAGCCCTCTCCCCGAGATTCCAGGCCTCCCGTGGGCCCAGAGAGCTGTATTTTAACAACCTTCCTTAGTGGTTCAGATTTGCCGATAGGTTTAGAAACCGCTTTATGAATCCAAATCCTTCATTTTACAGATAGAAAAACCAAGGCCCACAGAGGATATGTTAATAAGTCCACGGTCCCATAGGAAAAGCCCAAAGTAGGACCTAAGCCCCATTTCCCTTTTTGCCTGGAGGTCCATCAGCAGACAGCAGACAGGCCCCAGAGCTTTTCTGACACTACCCCCACCCTCACCCCCAACCCCTACATCCCACCGAGTAACCAAACGTGGAAAGCTCAGGCTGGGTATCCTACAGGAAAAAAGTGATCTGATGACCAACCACACACCCCTTCCCTTCTGGGCCTGGCCTGGATGTGCCATGTGGAAAGGTCTTTGCCTTCTCTAAGTCTCCTTTCTTCCACCTGGAACTTGTGTCTCTGAGATGTGCCCCTTCTGCCTTCTGTAGGGGAACCAAGAATCAACTGAGAATAAAAACACAACGGGCCAGGTGCGATGGTTCACGACTGTAATCCCAGCACTTTAGGAGGCCAAAGTGGGTGGATCGCTTCAGGTCATGAGTTTGAGATCAGCCTGGCCAACATGGTGAAACCCCGTCTCTACTAAAAAATACAAAAATTAGCTGGGTGTGGTGGCATACACTTGTAATCCCAGCTGCTTGGGAGGCTGAGACATGAGAATTGCTTGAACCCAGGAGGCAAAGGTTGCAGTGAGCCAAGATCACACTACTGCACTCCAGCCTGGGCAACAGAGCAAGAGAGTGAGAGAGCGAAAAAGAAAGAGAGAAGAGAGAAAGAGAGAGGGAGAGAGAGAGGGAGGGAGGAAGGGAGAGAGGGAAGAAAGGAAGGAAGGAAGGGAGGGAGGGAGGAAGGAGGGAAGGCGGGAAGGACGGAAGGAGGGAAGGAAAGAAGGGAGGGAGGAAGGAAGGAAAGAGGGAAGGAGGGAAGGAAGGAAGGAAAGGGGAAGGGAGAGAAGGAACAACAAATGCAAGGCCATTGTATTTGTATTTGTTGTGACTGGCCAATTCCTGCAACCATGTTGGGAATAAGTCACCAGGTAAGATGTCGATCCACCCCCAAAACTCTGGGGTCTGTGCTTGGAGGCACAAACACTTGGCTTGCTCAGGATAAGAGCTCGTGGCCATGTTAGAGGTACCCTCCTCAGAGGGGCCCCTGACTGCAGGGAAGCCACTGTCTTGGACAAATACATCACACCTTCTTTGCAGCTGTTATCCCCATTGGATGGAGGAAACAAATCAGGGTCCAGGGACAACACTCAGATGACCAACCTGCTCTGGGAGTCACCTGCGACTTTCATATTTTTAGCACTGAAGTTCCTGAGTCCCCGAAAATCGTGTTTCAGACAAACCAGACTGAAGGCCACTCAGGCAGGACAATGAGCAGCATGCTCAGGGCCACATGGGCCTCCTGTCCCCTCCCGCCCCCAGGAGTATTTTTTTTCTTTGTGATAAGGAATAGGTAGTGATATCCAAGCCTGCAAAATACGAATGACAATAAACAGCAACAATACTAACATAATGTTTCCTCAATTCTAAGATACTATTGATTTTAAGTTAAAGTCAAGTTAACAGCTTATCAGGGACAAAACGGGAGCTATATTACATTACATGTAAGATGCATCACGATCCCAGAATTTAAATTTAAAATAATGGGGGTCTTCAAATTGAGGAAATATCACAGTGATCATAACACCAACAGATGCACAGCCCAAAATATGTGGGGGACTTGTCCACTGGCAAAGCATCACTGAGTGTGCAGGTGTTGCTATGATCTCCACTGCGCTGACGAGAAACCTCCCATGGTTTCCCCTCTAAACTCAGGCGTAGGTCTGTCTATCCTGGTGGACCCCCGGACCTCTCCATTCCTGAAGTTCTCCCTCAGGCTCCCAGGAGCAGGTGTCTCAGCGAAGGGTGGAGTCGAGGGAGGCTCTCTGTACCCTTCTGGGGACTAACAGCATTAGCTTCAGCTGTATAATACCAATGGCCTCATAATTTATATAGCGGTTTTCATTACCTCCCTTCTCCAAAGGCTTGTTCAATAAATTTCCATTTTATGAATTCCAAAGTGCTCTGTGGAACACAGAGCTCCACCTAGCTCCAACTGCAGTGGAGAATGGAGGGGGCTGGAAAGACGGTAGGGGGCTCCCCCAGATCCCCACATTCCAGGGGCTAGACCCACAGCAATGGAGGGCGCCAGGCTGGGAACAAGTCCTGGTCTCTCCTCACTTCCTGGTTTGGTGAGCTTGAGCTTCACCTTCCACATCTGTAAACGTGGGAGGGATCAGATCTCCCTTGTGGATTGTTTTGAGAAGTAAATGAGATACTAGGAATGCAATACTGCACCTGGCACCCTGCAGTTATGGTAAGTGCTGTTTTTCTTCCTTGCTTATAACCATTTCCCTGCTCCACTCAAGTAGTCACCTGCCCCTCCTCTCAGGTGCCCCCAGAATTGGCCCCATTGAGGCCTTCTCTTCCTCTCCTCTTAATACCTTCCTCAGCAATAGAAGGTATATTAGTACTTACCGATGTGGAAAATCTCCAAGACATATTATGAAGTTAAAAATGAAAAAGCAAGATGGGGAGGAAGGCAGCAAATCACACTGCCGTGTGTGTACCTATGCAACAATCTTACATGTTCTTCACATGTGCCCCCAAATCTAAAATGCAATTTAAAAAATAATAATAAATAAATAAATAATAAAAAAGATGCATTTCAAAATAACCAAGAGAGTAGGTTTCAAATGTCTCACCAAGAAAAATAAGTGAGGTGATGAATATGTTAGCATAATTTAATAAATTACACCAATTTCTCGTTAATTAGCATAATTTAAGCACTCCACATTGTTTACATATATCAAGGCATCACATTGTATCCCTAAATGTATACAATTGTGATTTGTCAATTAAAAATAACATTAAAGAAGGGAAATAAAATGAGATGCAAACCAATTTGTAGAATATATTTCCAATTTAATACAATATATTTTTACATGCATATATGTGCATATACTTATATATGTATATATAAACAGAAATCTGTATAAGCATAGAAAAATCAACAAGTAGATTTCACAAACTATTACCAGTTTTTAACCTCTGAAAATAGGACTTAGTGGTGAGGAGGGAATTTTTAATTTATTTTTGTGTAATTTAGTTTAGTGGGATTGGGGGTGATTTTTACTTTGCAATAGGCATTTTTTATATAGCTTTCTAATTTAAAAGGAAAATATAAAGATGACCCCCCCACCGAAGAATATGAAATCTCCACCCCTCATTGGTCCAAGGAAGATGTTGCCACAGATTAGATGTCCATTTTTAGGTGCCATGGACACTTTGAAGCCAGAATGTGTGGGGATTTTTTTTTCCCCTCACGTGCACCAGGCTCTGGGCCCTGTTCCCTCCCTCATACCCACTCCAGTCTCTGGCCCCTGTTCCCTCCCCGCTGCCAGAGGTCTAACCGTGTTCTCCCCAGCATGAGCCTGGTGAGTTTGAGTAACCCAAGTCTCTCTTGGAGGGGACTGAGAGCCAATCAGGAACTGGAGCTGCCTCTCTTATCATCTTGGGGATGCACCTGTACCCACTGCAGTCGCCATGGCAACACAGCTGTACCAGGGGTGCTGCCCAGGAAACAGGTTGCTGGGAAACAAGGCTAAGGATGGGCAGGATTTGACCAGAGAGAAGCCCCCTCCCCTCTTTTTTTGGAGGTGGCAAACAGAGGGGAAACAAGGCAAAGTTGTCACCCATCATCAGTGGAGGCAGGGAGGCCTGACGAGCCTCTCCCCAGCCCTGGCCTCTGTTTCCACAGTCTGTAAAGAGGCAACAGCAGGTGAATGAGTCCTTAGAACCCTTGCTGGGTGTAGCAGTTGATGCCCTGGCGGGAGAAGGGTAGGCCCAGAGCCAGGGTAGGAGTCTGGGCTCTGGGGCAGACAGCCTCTGTCTACAGATCGGCTCTGCCATGAATGCTGGACACCACCTGTGCCTTGGTTCCCTTGACTGTGTGAATAGGAATAATAGAAGTACCTACCTCTCCTGGTGATTTTAAAGAATAAATATAATTTGACTTGCAGGGTGTAAACTCTCAGGTATTTCGGCTATTGTGACTAAAATGCCTGGCACATAGCAGACACTCAATAAGCATGTGTGATTATTAGCTATTCTTCTCATCCTAGCAGGTCCAGACAGCCCACACCCTCAACTGATCCATCAGAAATTATTTGGTAAGCACTGACACTCCTCCACATTTTGTTCTAGGCCCTGAGGATACACAGATAGAATAAAACAAATAATTCTTCCCATATGGGACTCATAGTCTAGCGCGGTTCTATGGGCTTCAGCCCATGGAGGGATGATAGTGACACTGTGTGATCTGTGCTGGGATGCTCAAAGAACAGAGCGAGGGGTAAGGGGATGGGAAGGTGGTCCTGAGGCAGCACCGTCTGAGCTCAAGTTTGAGGAAGAACGTGGCCTGGGAGAGAAAGGCACTCCAGGCAGGGAACAGCTTATGCGAAGGCACCAAGGTCAGCGTCACCATTGAAACTGTCTGGGGGAACAGCAAGGACCATGGTCAGCCTCAGTGGAGATGGGAAGTGGAAAGTGGAGAGCACTAGGCTGGAGGGGCAGGCGCTCAACAGACTGAGTGGCCATGAAATGAATGCCATCAGCCTGAGGATGCAGAAATCCCTAGAGAGTCTTAAGCTGGGGAAGGACAGGAGGACACTCAGAGGGTGCAAAGGCAGAGGCAAGGAGAGCAGCAGGAAAGGCACTGGGCCAGGTGGAGGCCAGGGGAGGCTGGCTCATCCCCCACTCATCCCATGAGTGTGAGGCATAATTTGAAGAAATAGCCAAGTCTAGAGGCTAAGTTCCTCATGAGTCTCCCAGTGGCTCTAATGGCCAGGCCCAAAGGAGACCTCCCAGACAGTCTGAGCAACTACAGCATCACTGGAATCAGTGCTGTATCTCCTAAGAGAATGTAGGTGCAGTGGGAATGCTCAGTGAGATGTGCACCATCCAATCTATTTTTTCCATAGAAAACCCAGGCACAGAGCCGCATAGTCACACCTTGGATTTGGTGTCAGAGGCTCAAAGGTAGAAGAGGACTTGGAGATCTCACTACCTGGCCCTTAGAGACACTGCAACCCTTCTAGGAGATAGTCACCCCATTTTCCCCAGGCCCTTTCTTTGGAGGCCAAGAGTGCTCTGAGCTCCTTGCTACACTGGAGCTGCTGTTAGCAGGAAACGGGGGTGGCAAAGGTTTCTGCAGGTGGGAGCCCAATGACATCCTCCACCCCTAGTTCTACAGACAAGGAAACGGAGGATCAGCGAGGAGTGACTGGCACAATGAGTCATAAACAAGTGGAGGTTTGCAGCCCCTGGACCAAGTCTCCTGCCAGCCTCCTCCCCTATTCTTCCAAAGAACAAAGCAGGCTGTGTCTGAGGCCCATGCCACCATGGAATCTCGGCTCCAGCCTGGACTTGAGGCTGCCCGGAGAACCAGACCTGCTCCTGTTCTTTCCTTTTCCGTTTTGTTATAATCTTTTCTTCTTTTAACCTGACCTCAAGCTCCGCTTGGTTTGAGAAATAAAGCAAGGGTTCTGAATGGCAGGTGGGAAGGGGATGAAACTCAGGGCTGAGAGCAACACTCAGCCCTTTCTGGTTCCCCATGGTCCCCAGGATTTTTACCGTTTTCAGCTGGGCTCAAAATAGAAGGGGTTTGGAACGAAGTCCTAGAAAGGGTCATCACTCAACTGGAAGGCTAAGAGAAGACAGGCCCTGGGGATTAGGAACACAGGGACCACCAACTTATAACCCCGGGCCTGTTGGCCTGTGAGCATCCAACTTTAAATACCAGCCAGCTGGAGCCCTCCTGAGCCTCCACGAGTCTTCCCCTGTCCCACCTGCAACTGAGAATAAAGCAGGAGGGACGGGAGGGAAATGAGGGAGGGCCCCTCCTCCATCCCACTAGACAATGAGGTCCTGAACGATGGGAGTTGGGGCTTATTCATGGCTGCATCCTCCGCATCAAACACAATGAACTGCATTCTGTCTAAGTTCAATAACTCTGTCAGATTGGAAGAAAGAAACATTAATTAAGCACGGACTATGAACCAGGCTTTCTTCTAGGAGAATACTCATATTTTGCCTCATTTAATCCACACTTTAACATGCTCAGAGAATTGTGGTTGTCCCCATCTGGCAGAAGAGGTTCTGAAGTTCAGAGAGGTTAACTTCACTTCCCAAAGTCACGCAGCTCATGAGTGGCAAGGTTGAGATTCATACTCATAGCAGCCTGGACCTGAAGCCTGTATTTATTCTTCCTCACCTTGCCAGCCCCTGACACAGGGGAGCTTTGCGGGAGAGAACACCAAGCTCTGGCAACCAGACCCCCGTGGAGCAGCTCCTGGGTCTAAAATCCTTCTTTCTCAGCTCTGCAATTCAAGCTTTCATTTCAGCCTGGTTCCTGGAACAGGGCCCCGAGTCAGCGCCTCATTCAGTGTTTGAGAATAAGTGTTTACAAGGAAATAGAAATTCTTCCATTGAATTTTTCTCCAAATACAGAGCCTGTTAAGTCTGTACCCAGAAGACCATGAAAGATGCTCTCAGCCAGTTCTCCCTATGTTTACCTTTAGGGCTTGCTTCTAAAGGGCACCTGTGTCTAGGCATCTACTAGAGCTGGGGCACTACATTAGAGAGACAGGCTGGGAAGGCAAAGGTGCGGGGAGAAGCAGGCAGCGTGACTCCCAGGTACCCGCCCCATCCTCCTGCTACCCTGAGCTCAGGACACAGGCCTCTCAGTGAGTCCAGCCAGCGAGAGGAGAGGAACTTCATGCCTCTGGGAAACAGTAGGTGCCAGGCCCTCGTGGGTACCTTCACAGCCAGGGCTGCATTTAATCTTCCAGTAGTCCTGCGAGGAGAGCACTTTTGTCCCCATTTTATAGAGTGCAAACTAAGCCTGGAAGTAGCAGAACCAGGCTTACCACCCAGGGCATCTGGCCTCGAGCCTGCATTTTTTCAGCAGCATGACACTGCCTGAGGGCCAAACGTCCCTCAGTCAGCCATGCCAGCAGCCAATGTGCCTCTCTGCCCTCTCTGGGGAGGGGAACATAGCCTCCTGGCAAATTATCCACAGAATGGGCCCATGGAAGTGGCCCCCACAGCAGTCAAACAAACTCCTGCCACTTTCTGACCCCCTCCTTGCTCAGGGGTCTGATCAGATTCTGAGTCCTGGGGAGTCAAGGGATCATTCACCATGTCACTCCAGGGACCACAGAGCCCTAGAAAACTCAAACAGCCTAGAAGTCTGCACCCAGAAGACCATGAAAGATGCTCTCAGCCAATCCTGCCTGTGTTTGGCAGATGGGGAAACTGAGGTGCAGAGCAGAGCAGAGACCTAGCCAAGTCCAGGAGCTCATGGGAGGCCAAGACACACTGGCAGGCACTCACTCCCTGCAAGCTTTCTTGTGGGAGCTCTTTGTCCACACAAGCCCAGGGCCATTGAAGAGGCTTGGGCACTTGAGCTAGTGCCAACTGGTGAGACTTGTGGGTGAAGGAATAACTAAGCTAATGCTTCCTTGGTCCAGTGGGCACTTGTGTCTCAAGGTTTGAGTAGGATTTAGATGGCACTGCATCTGGAAAGGATGTAGTTCTAGAAACATTGTATTTTTATCACTGCGATAAAGAGTTAGTGTGTGCCGGCCATTCCAACTTCATCTCAGGCAACCCTCTATTAAATGAGAGATCATGTGGTCACATCGTCATAGTATCAATGATGACACTGAATGACACAACCAGGATCCAGGTTTCCCCTGTCAGTGACCCCACTGGAGCTCCCTCCTTTTCCACCTGTCGGCCAGAGTTGGTGAGGACTGAGCACAATGCCCTCACTCCCACTCCAGAGACCAGGAGCCTCTGAGCCTGGAAACAGGCTGAGCTGGAGCAGGCTGGGAGATGGAGCTGTCAGCTTCCCATCTGTGTGGGTGTGATGCCTGCTTCGAGTTTCCGCTCCCATTCAGGGATGGTGATTGAAGGCACCCGAGGGGAACTGTGCATCTTCCAGGTTGATGATGATGATTTGCTGGATAATGACTCTATGTCTATTCTTAAGCCAAAGGCTGGTGCCAGGTGCTCCCTCCCACAGTGACCTGGGTTCTTCCAAGAGGCCTGCTTCCCACAAGTGCCAAGCCACGTTGCAGGAAACTTCTGCTCAGGCCCAGGGAGTACACGTGCAGGCATCAACAGCTCAGCCTCTCTGAATCACCCCTGGAACTCCCAGGCTGCCCTTGGCTGGGGAGCCCCCTGGAGAACTCTCAACCCAGTCAGACTCTACCATGTCTGTGTCAACTGTCAGAGGCAGGGAGTTCTTTCTGAAGTTCCACCTAGAATGGAAAGGGCGCACACACTAGGTTAAGAGTGAAGGGACCCAAGGTCCAATCCCAGCTCTGGGTAGTCATTGCCCACCCCTGGGCCAGAGGAAGAAAGCTCTGTCAGTTTACAGTTCAAATAGGAGACAGTCTGCAGCTCACTCTGATTTTGTTGTTCAAACTCCAGGAGAGCCACGCAGCCTGTTGGTCACTTCAGTCACACCATAAAGCAATGAAGAGGGGGAATAATTTCATCTACTCTGCTCTCTGCTGTCAGGGTCAAGGTCTGTAGCTGTTCGTTCCTGTGATGCTGTGCTGTGGTAAAGAATGTCCGCCCCTCCTCCATACAGAGCTGTGCCCTCCCCATCAGAATGGCTGGGTCTCCAGCCACACAGAAGAGCCCCATTTCCCACAGCAATGTTGCTTCTCTATTCTCAGATCCCCTAAAACTCCTTACTCACTAGGCTTGGACTCTACCTCCTCCACAGACCTCAGAGCACCAGGCTGGGTTGAAGCCTCTTAGAGCTGTATCCCTCACCGATCCCTCCTGGAGGTGTTTGAGCTAGGCACATGAAGAGTGGGGAGGGGGCATAGAGATGTCCCAACCTGCTGAAGCTCCGAAAGCCATTCAGGCCTCAGAAGAGCCACCTGGATCCCATGATCTTTAGGCCAGGCTGAACAGAGAAGGAGGCCTGTGACTACCCCTCCCGCCCAGCCATGAATTGCTGCAGTCAGAGGAATGAGGCACCTGCTGGCTCTCAGCTTCCCCTATAGCCTGCCTTCCTGTGGTGAGGACCAAAAGCAGGACTTCTCCCTCTAAAGGCTTAAGAGGAGTAGCGAAGGGTATGGGATCAGATTGGGGTTGTGGGGCAAGGCAAAGGCAGTGGACTGGAAAGAAGGGACCAAGGTGTCTTCCTATGTCTTTCGTAAGAGTTCTCTAAGGAGGGGCTTTGGAGTACCAGTCTGTTCCAACCGGAGGCTGGGCAGCACAGGCTGTCTTTGCACACAATGCTGTCATTGTGTAGATTACTTCAGATCAATAAAAACAGCCACACTTTCTCAAGTGCTTTATTCACACTTCACATGACATTGAGAAATCATCAATTTACCCATATTACGAATAAGAACAGCAAGGGATGACTTTAGCAGTAGGTGGGAAGGTAGGAGGCTGATGAAATTATGAAGAAGCTAAAGTCACTCTAGAAAAAAATCTTGGTGGGACACAGACTGTCTTCCTTTGCTTCTTAGAGGAATGAGCTTGGTGAGTTTGATTCAGAAATCTACTGGAGTTTCTCTATATATCCTTCCTAGGGAAGGCGGTTTTGGGGAAGCTTTTGCACAGTAAGTCTTGAATAAGTGTTAGTAGGCTGAACGAATGAAAAAGTGGGGCCTCTGGCCCTCAGGGCCTTTGGGAGCCAGGTCTCCAAAGACTAAGTTGCTGGAGGGTGTACAAGTCTGTTTACTCCTTGGCAGAAACACAAGTCTCCCTGGCTTCAAAGAAAAGAGGCTTAAAAAGGCTTGGGCACCGAGATGCAGGCATCAAAAGCCTCCTGCCCACTGCCAGCCAGATGCGTTAAGTGCAAATGAAGCTGAAATGTGCAGATTCAATTTCCCTTGAAACGTACCTGTCAGCCCCGAAGAAAAAGATTAGAAGGCAGAGGCTGTTCTTGGCCTACCACATTTCTTCCCCTCCACCCAGCACCCAATCCCACAGCTCCCTCATCCCTCTTCATCCTTAGGTTGACTGCTCATTCCATGGGTGTTTTGGAAAGGAAAAGGTGTTCAGGTTGAAGGCAGAGGGATGGACAGAATGTCTATATAAGGATCTCAACTATGAAAGGTGAAGGGAGGATGCTTTTGTCTTCTTTTGGAAAACAATGGGGCATCTGTCTAAGGATTCATCTGTCAGCCCCTGCTCCACCCCAGGGATGCCCAAGTTTGGCAGAAGGACTGAATTCCCACACAGAAGAAAGCTCAACTGGGGATGAAGGGCTTCCCCTGCTTGAGGGGACAGAAGCAATCCATGCTGCCCAGGAGCCTCCACTCTGCTAGAGATTTTCCTTGAAATGGAAATCTGAGCCCTGCCTCAGATGAGAGCCTAGTCTGATGAGGAGGTTGCTCTGCCCTAGACTCCCCCGTCTGATGATCAGTTAGCTTTCCCAATATATAATAAGCAGAGCTCCCCTAGCCCTGTAGTGTCCCTGGATGAGCCTTTACCAGATTTGCCATAAGCAAGGACAGCTGCCAGGCATCTGGGCACCAGATGCTCTCCTCATCTGTTTCCTGGCCATACCCAAGGACTCAGAACCTCTCCCTCATTCACACTTACAGTCTGAGCAGGACCCAGCCTGAGCTGCCCTGATTACTTCACTCAATATTCCCCCTCCATCAACATTCCCCATTGCACATCCTGGGAAGCCTGGTTCTCCGGGCAGATAGTGCACCCTCAGTCTGGCAACAGCACCTGAAAACCAGCAACAAAATCAGGGAATAGCTAGTGTTTACCATGTGCCAGGCATAGGTGACGTGCTGGGGATGGAATAGCCAGTAAGACACAGCCCTGACTGTGGAGGATTCCCTGTCCCAAACACAAAGTTGACATGTGCTCTGGGTCCTGCTGTATTCCTTTTGGAGTCCCACGAGAGCACAAAAGAGGGAGTGATTCATCCTCTTTGAGCTAGGGGTAGGGTGCAGAAGTTTCTACCCCAGAGGAGGGGACATTTGACCCAGGCCTTGAGAAATGAGCAGGAAGTTGCCAGGATGGGGAGGAATGGGCATTCTGGCAGAGAGAAAGAACAGCTTGGAAAGGGAAATAGCTCCACTGCAACCAGGACGAGTGAGACTTGGGGATCAGGAAAGGGGCAGCCAGGTGGCCCAGCAGTGGTTCTCAGACTCTAGCCTGCATCACCTGGAGAACATGTTAGAACACAAACTGCCAGACCCTGCCGCCAGAGTTTCTGATTCAGTAGGTCTGGGGTAGAGCCATGGTGATGTTGGTGCTACTTAGCAGTCCACAGACAACACCTCTGGGAATCATGGTTGTAAAGGGTCATGAAAAATTGTGTTATTATTCCCAATTATTATATCCCTCCTGGTAATAGTATTATGCATCTGCTCCTTTTGCCATGTGACTTGTCTCTTGCTATTGGAAGAGGTGAAGTATAATTTCCTGCCCCATTGAGCTCAACCACGTGACTTGCTTTGACCAGTGAAGCAATGTTGGACTCAACGTGAGCAGAGACTTGAAACATGCTTGCATAGTTTAGTTGGGGCTCTTGTGAGCTGCCATCCTGCCTTGGGGAGTACATGCTTTGGGGAGTTGCTGGTCCCAGAATGAAAGCCACGTGGTAGCCCCGAACCTAGCCTACCACTTGAACCAGAGTTGCCCCAGCCCACCTGAAGGCCCATGCATAAGGAACCTAAGTGTTTGTAGTCGTAAGCCATTGAGATTTAGGGAGTGTTTGTTATACAGCACCATAGCAGAAGCCTGATTAATTCAAGAGCTTTGAATGACTTGTTAAGAAATTTAGAATAATTACTGAATGCAGAGTAGATCTTTTTTTTCTTTTTCTTTCTTTCTTTCTTTTTTTTTTTTTTTGAGATAGAATCTCATTCTTTCACCACTGAACCCAGGCTGGAGTTTAGTGGTGCAATCTCAGCTCACTGCAACCTCCACCTACTGGGTTCAAGCAATTTTTGTGCCTCAGCCTCCCAAGTAGCTGGGATTACAGATACGTGCCACCATGCTTGGCTAATTTTTGTACTTTTAGCACAAAATTACAGATGTGTGCCACCATGTTGGCCAGGCTGGTCTCAAACTCCTAGCCTCAAGTGATCCACCAGCCTCAGCCTCCCAAAGTGCTGGGATTACAGGCATGGGCCACCGTGCCCAGCCTGAATGTAGAGTAGATCTAACTCGGTAAAACTGGAGGCAGGGAGGAGGCTGTCACCACTTTTCAGATAAGACACAGAATGAACATTCCAATGATCAGAGGGGAGGGGAGAGAGGAGGGAAAGAGCCAGACAGGTATGAAAATGCTAGCGCCCCCCATCCCCCGCCAGGACCTGATGACTAAGAGGCTGAGATGGGGAGGGAGGCAGGAGAAGTTTACATCGTGGCCACACTTCCAGCCTGGACAGCAGAGAGGAATTATGCCGTGCATGGAGATCTGGAAGGCCTTCTGTTCCGTGAGGCCATCATGGCACAAAAGCCAATAAACACCAGAGCTGCGCCCAGCCCCTCATCACCCCACCCTACGCAGGTCCTGGGCAGGGTGCACACCTGGGCAAGCTGAGGTCGGCCCCAGAGCAGCATCTAAGAGCTGCAGGTGGGGGGACTTTTCGGCTGAGCAGCTGAAGCCACAGCAATTGATGTTGTTTTTCTCAGATCCATTTGGTTCTAAGTCAGCTGCAGACGAGCTTCGCCCACAACTGCCGCTCTTTTAATTTAATTGTGTGGTGCTGGGGTGTTTTTCCCCCTAGCAAATACATCAAAATTGACATCTTGTAAATAAACAGGCCTCCTCCCCGACTCAGCACCCACCATGCACTGTCACTCCCCCGACACACTCGCACAGCTGCAACAGCTGGAAGGGAGGGCGGCCTGCAAGGGCTGTGGATCCCCGAGGAACGCAAAGGAGGCACCCCTGGAGGAAAGTGAGCAACAGACGTGCCCTAGACTGCGTTCAGAGCCAGAGAGAGCTCGGGAGAGAGAGCACTTCCACAGTTATGAGCCACTACACCCAGCCTTCTCAGTCTTTCCACAGCCTGGGAGTTAAGAGGCTGAGGAACACGGAGGGGCGCTGAGCATCTAACATGAAAGTGTCCTTTGGCATATGACATGCATAGCTGATGCCTATCAGTCCCTTATTGTGTACCAGCTCTGTTCTAAACTCTTTCATGTACTTCATTTACATCTTGCAACAATGCTATGAGTTGGGTACCTTTCATAGTCCTCTTTGACAGATCAAGAAATGGAGGCACAGAAAGGGTAAGTAACTTGTCCAAGCTCACACCGTCAGTAAGGAAGCCAGGATAAAGCTCAAGGCTGGACCTATAAATGCTACTCTAGAGCTGTGTAACAACGCACTTACTAGAGAGTCAAACGCTCTACATTTTACAGGCCTCGGTGCAGTTATGTTTATTTTGATTCACAGTAAGACTCATTTTTCAGGTAAGAAGACTGAGGATTAGGGATGCTAAGTATCCGCCCCAGTGGCCCTGCTTCCAGCTGGCCTGTCCAGTCAGGCCTATCTCTACAAAAATATTTTTTAAGTAGCCAGGTGCAGTGGCAGGTGCCTGAAGTCTCAGCTACTTGCGAGACTGAGGCAGGAGGATCCCTGAGCCCAGGAGTTTGAGGTGACAGTGACCTATGATTGCTCCACTGTACTCCAGTCTGGGCAACAAAGTGAGACTTCCCTCTCCAAAATAAGGAATGAGAAGGAGAGACGATTGGAGGACACCACAGCAAGAATTCTTTTAGCTGAGTTGTCACCCTCAAAAACCAGACCTCAATGTGGATGTTTGTCCCTCCCTATACACACACACAAACACACACACACACACACACACACACACGGAAGAGTGACGTTGCAGTGGTGGGTGGCCCCACTGGAAAGGAATAAGGAAGAGGGAGAGAAAGCACCAGCACATTCCCGCATGGCAAGAAAGAGTAGAAGTCCCTTCTCTCAGGCTGAGGGGCCAACAGGAAGAAGGGAACAGAAATTCATTCATTCCAGAAATACCAATGATTCATCCCTACTGTTCTCGGCGCTGGGAATAGAGCTGTGAAGAAAACTGACAATGTCCCCCTTCCTTGGAAAATCCATTCCATGTGATGTGATGGAAAATCTGGGCTATGGCATCAGCACGACGGCTTTGGGCCCCATCTTGTCACGTTTAAATTTTGTAACCTTGCACAAGTCATTTAATACGCCTCCTCACCCGTTTCCTTTTCACAAGCAGGGGATGATCATTCCTGCATTGCCATGTTGGTGTGATGACCAAATAAGACTGCCTGCCTTTTATGGGCTCCATAAATGCTTGTTTTTAGGTTCTAGGTTATCTAAATTCTTTAAATCCGAGCGGCAGAGATTGTCAGTTATCCCTGCTTTCCTGAGTAATGAACCTCTAGGTTTTAACTGGGTACATGGCCCTCCAGAGTCAACTACATTTCCTAGCCTCCTTTGCCACTAGACTTGGCCAGTGGTGTGAGAAGTGACATGGGTACCTCTGGGTTGTGCTCTTGGACAAGGTGGCCTGGCTGGCCCTGCAGCCCGACAGCTCC
>PVKP010033266.1:0-25181 GCA_004027715.1 Plecturocebus donacophilus | reverse complement strand
AAAAAAAAAAAAAAAACCAAGTGGCAAGGAAGTAAGGGAAATGGTATTTCAAAAATTTATCTCTGAGTTGGGGTCATTTTTTTTTCAAGAAAAAAGAGAGTGGGGACTTCTGCTAATAAGAAAACAATAGGGAAGATGAATGCTTGGTAGGAAACCATCAAGGTCAACTATAAGTAACAATCAATAGGCAGCACTTTAATAGTGCTTTTCATTCACATATGCCTCACTAAGGGAGAGAAACTTAAGGGTGACACACTTTCTCAGTGTGCTGCTGCTGCAGTGGTACAGGAATGATTTAATATTTACCACTATTTCAAATTAAAAGCATTACTAAATATGTATGTGCTAACTGTACTAACTGTAGTACCAGAACATGCCATGTATTAGCAATGTATCCAAAAGCTAAACATTAAAGGCTGCTTAAAAACATAGAAATAAATACCATACTAAAAAATATGTTGAGGCTGGCGGGTCAGCTGAAGTCAGGAATTCAAGACCAGCCTGGTCAACATGGTGAAACCCTGTCTCTACTAAAAAATACAAAAATTAGCCAGGCATGGTGACAGCTGCCTGTAATCCCAGCTGCTCAAGAGGCTGAGGCAGGAGAATTCCTTGAACCCAGGGGGTGGAGGTTGCAGTGAGTGAAGATCACGCCACTGCACTCCAGCCTGGGCAACAGACTGACACGCCATCTAAAAAAAAAAAAGTATGTTGAAACTCTTGTATGCATACTGCTGATGGGAGAGTATATTAGCATTGCCACTTTGGAAGGAAATTTGGAAGTATCTATTAAAATTTGAAATGCATATAGTGTTTGCCTCAAATATTTCACTTCTCAGTATCTATCCTGGAGAAATACTCACACATATGTAAAGAAACACTAATACAAGAACTGCATAATTGTAAAACCCAAAAAACAAAGCCAGAATCAAAAACATCAGCAACAACTTAAGCACCCAGGGAAGGATTAAAACCATGATACATCCATAATACAGAATAACATGCAACAATGAAAAATAAAGAAATAGAAATGTACTGGTATGTCATAACTTTGAGATATATTATTGTTAAAAGCTGAAAGTTGTATAATACACAGCATAATACCATATACAGACAGTTTTAAAGATAATTTCCATGGAAAATAAATAAATGCATGGAAAGTTTTAGAAGATACATGAGAGAATGAAAATATTGGTTACCTCTGAGGAGGGGATGGACAAGGAGAATTGCTAATATTTGAGCGTTTTTCTCTGAGAAACCTTCTACATTAAAAAAAAGAAGAAGAAATTGACACACTACCCTCTCAATCATCTTCCCTTTTAACTAACCTGACACAATAGCACTTACCTTTTATTTGTGAACTTTAAAAATCTATCTTCCTTTTACAAAATGAGTGGGTTTGTCGAGTTTAAATAGCACTAAATGAATTTAGCTTTTTTCAAAAATTAACTTCCTTTGCTGATCTTACAGCATTTACAAAGCTCTTTGACTGAAGAAAACTACTTCTTTTTTAAGGAAAGGGCATGGAGATACCACTTTTAGTCTTAGTCAGACCACAAAGACTTTAAGCCTTCATAATGAGCTATCGTTTACTGAATTTGCTACTCAATACAGTAGCTCTGTATTGAGAGCTAATGGAAGCAGAAGTACGTTTGAAGCAAACCCTGAGAAACCACCACACCAGGCCCATTTTCTTAATGGAAAGTGTGCTGATTCTGGAGTGGAAATAAGATGACAGAAGCAGGTATGGAACGCTGCTTCAAGGTTGGCTGGTATTATGCTTTTAACTAATTGTGGGCCAAAATACTGGCTATTAATGAACCATCCTATAACAAAGCCTAAGCCAACATGAGGTAGTTGCACCCATCCTGAGAAAGTTTTCACTGTTTCTGATGGAAGAAGAGTTTCCGATTATGGTACCTGGCCTTCTGCCCTTCCCCAAGCTTAGAACCCCTGACTGATGTGTATTAGAAGCATGCAGCTCCAGTCAATGATGGCCACCACAGATGGGAAACACCATGCCTGGGTCTGAGAGTGTGAGCCAAGTTTTTCCCTGATGACAAATGCAAGCAAAGGCTCTTTTTCCATTCCATCAACACGCAGCATGGGAATGGAATGCCAGTAAAATTGAGGGAGTATGTGCACCTAAGAGTCCAATTAGAGGAGGAAAAAGTGCAGCAAGTAGAGGGCTGGACACTGAACAAATCCCCCATGGCCATGCTACCTGCCCAGTTCCACATCTTGCAGATAACCAGACTGCCCTGCATCCTGTCTTCAGTGCTAATGGGGTCACCAGACTGCCACTGCCTACTGGTGCTCCCCCAAAGCACCCTGGAATTTGTGGGCAACAGAATAAGGACATCTGTTAAGTCATTTAAGTCCCTGGGCAGTAATGGCAGACAGGAAGTGGATTAGGCTGAGAAAGCAGGAGAAAGATGTAGAATGGGACAGGGGGCGGTGGCTCATGCCTGTAATCCCAGCACTTTGGGAGGCCGAAGTGGGCAGATCATGAGGTCAAGAGATCAAGACCCATCCTGGTCAACAGGGTGAAAACCCGTCTTTACTAAAAGTATAAAAATTAGCTGTGTGTAGTGACAGACACCTGTAGTCCCAGCTACTCAGGAAGCTGAGGCAGGAGAATCGCTTGAACCCAGGAGGTGGAGGTTGCAGTGAGCCAAGATCATGCCATTGCACTCCAGCCTGGAGACAGGGCAAGACTGTCTCAAAAAAAAAAAAAAGATGTAGAATGGGTCAGTGGTATGCCCACATTAGCACAGGATGGCCTGGTAATGAATGCTGCTGCTTCTGCAAATTTCCATGATTCCTATGGTAACAATGTTGAGTGCTGTGGCAGCCATGGCTGGTTTGTCTACCCAATATCCTTTTTTTGTTTTGTTTTGTTTGTTTTGTTTTGTTTTTTGAGATGGAGTTTCACTCTTGTTGCCCAGGCTGGAGTGCAATGGCATGATCTCAGCTCACCACAACCTCCGCCTCCTGGATTTAAGCGATTACTGCCTCAGTCTCCCAAGTAGCTGAGATTATAGGCATGAGCCACCACACCTAGCTAATTTTTGTATTTTAAAAATGTAGATACAGGATTTCACCATATTGGCCAGGCTGGTCCCAAACTCCTGACCTTGTGATCCGCCCTCCTTGGCCTCCCAAAGTGCTGAGATTATAGGCATGAGCCACTGCACCCAGCCTCCAATATCCCTTTTCTAATTCTTCCTTACTACCAATAACACCCTGATGTTTGGGGGAATGATAACAGGCTCAATTAAAAACCATTATTTCTTTTCCTTCCTTATAGATAAGATCATAAGATATAATTTTGGCCAATATAATGTGACTGATGTGTGGGCTTCTGGGAAATCTCTTTATAAAGAGAGGCAATTCAGCTGGTGCTCACCATTTGCTCTCTGACCTTTGTCTTCTTCCCGCTGAAATGCACGGATGGTGCTAGAGATGAGGCAGCCACCTTGTGACTGTGAGGTGACAAAACACACACTAAGGAAAGCTGAGTGGAAATACTGGAGTCTGATGACAGCCTCGTGAAACCAACCTAGCCCTGGGCTGCCTACTTCTGAACTTCTCATTACATGAGAAAAATAAACACCCACGGGTGTTAATCACTGGTGTTTGGGATCTGTTACTTGTAGCTGCATAGTAACTCAAGGAAATAAGTGGTTACTATATAAGCAGGCCTTGTTCTAACACTGAATCCTCTCAATGACCCTACAAAGTAGCTACTGCCCACATCTCCATTTCAACCGAGGAAACTGCCACACAGTGAATTTAAATAAAATACTCTATGTCGGGGGTCTCCAACCCCCAGGCCACGGAGCAGTACCAGTTTGGTCTATTGCTTGTTGGTAACGGCCACACAGCAGGAAGTCAGCAGCAGGCGAGCAAGCAGAACTGCCTGAGCTCCGCCTCCTGTCAGATCAGCAGTAGCATTAAATTCTCATAGAAGCACAAACCTTGTCGTGAACTGCGCGTGCGAGGGATCTTGGTTGCACGCTTCTTATGAGAATCTAACACCTGATGATCTGAGTTGAAATAGTTCACCCCAAAACCACCACCACCACCCACCACCCACCCCCACCCCACCCCAGGTCTGTGGGAAAATTGTCTTCCAAGAAACTGGTCGCTGGTGCCAAATAGGTTGATGACCACTGCCCTAGATCACAAAGCTGGCAAATGGCAAAGCTGAAACTTAAGTTTGAACACCAAGGCTATGGGAAAGAATAAGAGAGCCCAGCCCTCCTCAGGTCTCAGCCTGCAAAATTATGGAAATCTCAGCCCCACTGGCTGCAGCAGGGTGTGAGGCGGGTCAGTGCCATCATCCATATTTTCTCTCCAGTCAGGAGAGCCTTCCAGCCCACACCCTCCAGGAAGCAACTTGAGGAAAATTTTGTTATTTCTTGTTCAAGACACTTATACGTTTAGAATGTTGCTTTCCAGCCCCTTGTTGTCAACGTTGCTATTGTGCTGGTGGAAATTAGGATTCTATTCATAAACATACTCCCAAACTTCTTTGGCTACAATAAGACATTCAGGTTATCTATGAATGGAGACACCTGTTTAGGAAACCATTTTTTAAATACAGAAATAACCCAAGTAAGCAAGCAAATCAGGTTCTTAGAATAAGAACAAGTGAGGCCTGGCGTGGTGGTTCATGCCTGTAATCCCAGCACTTTGGGAGGCCGAGGAGGGCAGATCACAGGGTCAAGAGATCGAGACCATCCTGGCCAACATGGTGAAAGCCCGTTTCTACTAAAAATACAAAAATTAGCTGGGAGAGGTGACGCATGCCTGTAATCCCAGCTACTCGGGAGGCAGAGGCTGTGGTGAGCTGAGAGCACAACCACTACAGAGCCTGGCGACAGAGTGAGACTCTGTCTCAAAAAAAAAAAAAAAAAAAAATAGAAGAGCAGGAAGAGGAGGAAGGCATATGCAAATTCAAACTGAACTGAATTGAGGGATAATGCCCAAGTTTACATAAATACCTGCAAATCCTGGTTATAAGTGTACTGACTTAGATTACTACTCCCCAGGCACTCATGTCTGCAGTCCCACTACTTAGGGAGTCCAAGGCAGAAGGATCGCTTGAGCTCAGGAGTTTGTGACCAGCCTGGGGAACATAGCAAGACCTCGTCTCTATTTTTTAAAAAAGAAAAAAAAAACATTGCTACTCTATTTCAAAACATCTGCTCCAAACAAATTTACCAATGTCCCAGAAATAATAAATCTCTTCTGATTTGTTACTCTTTTGAAACCAGAGCAAATAATGAAAAATTCATACACAAATTTTTTTATCAATATTATGTCTAAAATACTTGCTGAAGAGACCACATGTAGACTATATACACTGCGGCACAGCTAAATTATTATTGCACAGCAACCTATCGTTTAAAATTTCAAAGTGTGACTTCATAAATATTACATACCTAGCCTACAACATTGTATATTCCTTGAACGCCAAGATATTAGTCAATGAACAACAGTTAATGCAAGAGAATACTCATTCTGCTGAGCAGCAACATTTATAGTAGGGGCAGTACAGGCCAGTTTGTGATATTACAAATTCTTCGGCTGGTAGTAGGAACAAGTAAAGAGAGAAAGGGGGAGGGAACAAGAGAGGAGGCAGAGAGAGAGAGAGAAGAGAGCACAAAGGAGGAAGCTGACCTGGGTATACCTTCCCATCCCAAGTATTTGGGTCAGCATTTAGCACATGGAGGGGCGCTCCAGCAGGTCTGGATAAACCGGACCACAGAGCCCACCTGACAACACCTAAACCCAAGGGAGAGGCCAGAACAGGTCTTGCTAGATCTTTAGAACTTTTGAAACCAGTCTATATCCCCACCTCCTCCCACCAAGACTCTAAGTAAACTCTCTAGGAAAAGAGCCCCATCTGCCAGAACCAGGTCAAAGAAACACAATGGAGTCAAGTTATGTTGTTAGGGCTGAGCAGTCAGGGGTGGAGGTTACTCTGTCAACCACCCATTAAGACACCAGCTTAAAGGAAGTACTCCTGGCAGCTCTCAGAAGGACCCGGAAGCACCGTACCAGCATGGCTCTCCTAGGTGCAACAGGGAATGCAGAAGTAGCCTAAAATGCAGCGCTATTCTTTAAAAGGTTATTGTCTATTTGGGAAGATAAATTATATGGTTCACATAAAGCAATAAGCAAATCCTGAGCAACTATTATTAAGTGCAAAAGCTGGGTAGGGCCACTCGAGTACTATAGGAACTAAGGAGTGAGGAGGAAGACTAGAGACTAGTGGAAAAGGTGACCACATGGCAACAATGAGACACACAGAATGGGACTTTTATATAATAATGACAAGACTTATACGTAATGGAAAATGCTGGCTAATCTGAGAGGGAAAGGAGATCTTTCAGGCAATGGGAAGGGACACCGGTAACATGTACATGAAGTTATCACTGCTCTTATTTGCTAAAAGAGAAACCTCACAGGGAAGAAGACAAACTGCATTCTCCACACCCTAATGAAATCCACATTACTTCCTAGACTCACTGAAAAGGTCATTCAGTTTCTTTTTTTTTTTGAGATGGAGTCTAACTCTGTCACCCAGGCTGGAGTGCAGTGGCGCGATGTTGGCTCACTGCAACCTTGGCCTCCCAGGTTCAAGTGATTCTTCTTCCTCAGCCTCCCAAGTAGCTGGGACTACAGGTGACTGTCACCACACTAGGCTTATTTTTTTTTTGTATTTTTAGTAGAGATGGAATTTCACCATATTGACCAGGCTGGCCTCAAACTCCTGACTCTGTGATCCGCCCGCCTCCCAAAGTGCTGGGATTATAGGCGTGAGCCACCATGCCCAGCCAGGTCACTCAGTTTCTTAGTCTCACTCTGTCTCTCCCCTTTCACCCCCCCACTAATACAAAGGCATCAAGTACACGTTCATTTGTTCATCCAGCTATCAATCTATTCCTCCTTCTGTCCAGTATTTGTGTATATAGTAAACACTGTTTTCTAGAACAACATGAGACTTCCACGTTAAGGACTGCTAAGAGGAATTCATGCTTGTGAAACAAACAGTCAATGAGAACAATATGCACACAGGCACACACACACACACAATGAAGATCCTAGACAGCTATTAGCTAAGCTTGACAGAGCTTCTGAGAAAGTCAAGGATTCTACAGAACTGCAGGTACTACCTTCCCATTACTCCTGGAGGGCGGGCTGAGTCCCATGGAGCAATGTGTGTCCCTCTCCCTATCAGATCTCAACACAGCCCATCACTGTTCCAACTGACTAGTGCCCAGTGGGGTGCAGTGAACTGCAGGGTGACGGCAGCTTCATTCTCACATCTGCAGCCGTCACCAATGCACAAGGGTTGGACCTCACCACCAAACATTTCTCGTGAAGCACTGAGGAGATGAACAGAGGGACAGCTAAGAAGAAGTGTCAAAAATAGAAAGTTTCCATTAGCAAATTCATTAAGAGTCTACTGATATTTTCATATGGATAGAATTTTATATGCCACGATTTTATAAGCATTAATTTACAGAAACTTATAACAGAGACCTTCCTGCAAGGAAAAAGTATGCAAACATTCTTGGTAATGCTAAAGGCACAACACCTGTTAGATCAGTTCTTCCTAATCAAGGCTACGTATCAGCTACCCAAGGAGATTTTGCTAAGAGCTACCAGCCCAGGCCACAGTCCCTATGGAGTCTAATTAAGTAGGACAAGAATGATGCGCAGATATGTGTATTTTGAAAAAGCTCCTCCAACTGGTTGTGACACACAGTTAAAACCTGATTAAAAACCACTGTCTTGAATTACTAAGAACACTTCAGGCAATCTGTAGACATTCATCAGTAGTTGTGTTCAAGTCCCATGCAATCTAAAAGAGGAAGCACCTTTCAAATAAATATACTAAGCCGAGAGCAACTGTTTTTCTGACTAGCTGTTTAGGTCATTGCAGAAAAGCAACTCACCTGCTTAATATGACCACACACATGTATGGTATCTTAGCAACAAGACACAAAATCAGCTTTTTAAAAATGATCACATTTTTAACTATGATATTCAGAAGAGAAAGGTAGAAAAGGAAATAAAGAAACACCATTATGGAAGGGAAGACTGTTTTTCCTTTTTCTTTCTTCTGCCTTTCTAGAATTGTCTGCTGTTTCAAAATACTTTTGTATAAAAGAAATAATGACCTGTACAGAGGGATCTGCCAGTAAGTAGATCACTCCAACACATCCAGAGAGTACTTCAACACATCCAGAGAGCTGAGCAATAATTGTTTACTAAATCTAATTTGTCACACTT
This sequence comes from Plecturocebus donacophilus, assembly GCA_004027715.1. Classification (NCBI taxonomy): domain Eukaryota; kingdom Metazoa; phylum Chordata; class Mammalia; order Primates; family Pitheciidae; genus Plecturocebus; species Plecturocebus donacophilus. The sequence continues at coordinate 16,871 of PVKP010033266.1, read as the reverse complement.
GGCAATTTATATATGCAAATTATCACCTAAGAAACTAACATCCACATGTCATGACCCTCTCATTTCTGAGTCATTTGCCTTCGCCCCTGGGCCTTAGGTGTCACCCTACCTGCTGCAGGAGTTCCTACCATTTCCTCTGCATTTTTCTCTTCTAGGAAAACAAGAAAGAGGAGGACACAGGTAACTTTAAATAAAACGAAAAATGTTGCCTGGGCACAGTGGATCACACTTGTAATCCCAGCACTTTGGGAGGCTGAGGCAGGCAGATCATCTGAGGTCAGGAGTTTGAGACCAGTCTGGCCAAGATGGTGAAACCTCATCTCTACTAAAAATACAAAAATTAGCTGGGCATGGTGGCGGGAGCCTGTAAGCCCAGCTACTCAGGAGGCCGAGGCAAGAGAATCGCGTGAACCCAGGAGACAGAGGTTGCAGTGAGCCGAGATCACACCACTGCACTCCAGCCTGGGTGACAAGAACAAAACTGTCTCAAAAAAAAAAAAAAAAAAAAAAAAAAAAGTGTAAGTAACAATTGGTCCATCAAAATTTCCCAAGATCAAAACCTATTTATAGGAGCAGCACATAATCATTAATATGCTAAGATTAAAGCTAGTTAATTTAGAGACAGAACAAAAATCATTAAATCAGCCGGATGCAGTGGCTTACACCTGTAATCCCAGCACTTTGGGTGGCCAAGGAAGATGAAACCCAAGGTCAGGAGTTTGAGACCAGCCTGGCCAGCATAGTGAAACCCTGTCTCTACTAAAAATAGAAAAAATTAGCCAGACACAGTGGTGTGTGCCTATAATCCCAACTACTCAGGAGGCTGAGGCAGGAGAATCACTTGAACCCAGGGGGCAGAGGTTGCAGTGAGTCGAGACTGCATCACTGCACTCCAGCCTGAGCAACAGAGCAAGACTCTGTCTCAAAAAGAAAAAAAAAAAAAAATCATTAAATCCAGAAGTTATAGGAGAGATTGGTTGACTGTTACTTTTCATACCTACTATTCCCACCGAATTAAAGAACCTACTAAAGACACTCACAATATATGTTTAAGTGGAAAATCAAGTTTGAGGAGTGTACAAATAGTACATTCTCCATCGTGTTTTTTAAAAAGGAGAGGCCAGGCATGGTGACTCATACCTGTAAACCCACCACTTTGGGAGGACAAGGTGGGAGGCCAGGAATTTGAGACCAGCCTGGCAACATAGGGAGACTCCATCGCCACAAAAAAAATAAAATAACATATTAGCCAGGTGCAATGGTGCATGTCTGTGGTCCCAGCTACTCAGGAGGCTGAGGCAGCAAGACTGTTTTAGCCCAGGAGTTCAAAGCTGCAGTGAGTATAATCACACCATGTCTGGGTGACATGGCGAGACCCTATCTCTAAAAAGTAATAAACAAACAAATAAATAAAAATTTAAAAGGCAAGAGAATCATTGAGAAACATGAGATCGCTGAAGCTTTGAAATCATATACTCCCCTTTTTTGGGGGAAAGGGACTGCAGTTTTTCTGTAGGATACCCATCGGTAGTTGTGTTCAAGCCCAGAAAGGAGTCCATGATTCAGTAATGTTTAAAAACTATTCCCCTAGAAAAAACAAAAAGTACAAATGAGGTGATAAAGTAAAAAACAGATCAAACTCCAAAGAATTAACTAACTTGAAGATATATTAGTATAATATACACAAATGAATGATACTGAGGAAAGATCAATTCATTGACCAAGAAAACCACGGAGATTGGAAAGGTGTGAGAAACTGAACAATAAGCCAAAATCTCGGAACTTTTTTTCAATTCGCAAGAACTGAAGGGGAAGAGCACATAATTAAGAAGCAATCTCCAAGTTAAAACCACTCAAACAAACAAAAGCAAAAGCAAAACAACCCTAACCTCATAGTTTTTAAACCGTCTTAATAAATTCTTTTTAAAGATACTCCTTAGCATCTGCCAAGAAAGAAGATGAGATAACAAGATAACATTTAAGATGCAAACAAAAGAATCCTTCAGATTTAGGTAAAGAGAAAGAAGAGCTTGAAAGAAAATCTGCACAAGGTAAGTAGTCGCCACTGGCCAGCAGTGAGGCAAAGCCCTGTTTTTTGAAGATACAAGAAAAATATTCCATGACCTAAATGATCTGAAACAATTTCTCAACAAGATCAACATTGGAGAAGGGCATAACAAAAGCAATAAAGTAGAAAGTGTTTATGAATGAAACTCAGGCCTTCCCGAAAAAGAATTTAATGTGAGCAAAATGTTATTAATACAATTATTTATAACATTAGCTGTTTTTTTTTGAGAAGGGCAGGAAGCAAGGACAGAACTTCACAAAGGATTCTATTACTACAGTGATGGAAAATGACTAATTCAGAAAGCTAAACTTTGCATTATTTCTAGAAAATAGGACAATATGGTGGTTGCTAATATAAAATGGGAAGAATTAAACAATTTTACTAAAAATGATAATGGAAATTCAAGCACTTCTTTTTTCTGTATATAACATTAATCCAAAAGCATGTTGAAAAGCAAATATCTAACATTAGAACAAATATACTTTTCCATTCTGCAAGGAGAGAATTCCAGAATTTAAAAACACATATAATAATATTTCTAATTGTTCCAGTAAACATAACTTCCGTCAGCCCCAGCAGTGTGCGGCAATGTTTACTGAGACTACAGTAGGTGGATCTCCCAATTGCCTGTCACCATCCCACATGCTGGGACTCTAGCGCAGGAGTAAAGAGAGAGCAATTCCACCTGGCTGCACACATAAACTGCAGCTGGGAGGGACAGATGGGTTGAGTGAAGGGACAGACACACTGTAGGACTCCAAGGTGCTAGTGTGGGGGATAAGGGACAAGTAAGAAGGAGGCGAAATCTGAACAGACCAGGCCCCAGCGGCACCACCGTGCTTGGCTCCTGCCCTCCTGCCGGCTTCCCCTAGACACTGCTGCTGTATTAACATTGTTTGAGAAGCCTGAAGACGGAATCCTGAATAAAGAGGTTGTTGAAAAGGGTTAGTTTTGCTACAAATGGTATGCAAGTCAAACATACGAGAATTCAAAACTGTCTACAATAAGTAGGTATTATTCATTATCATCCAATTTAGTTCTGTCGAAAGTCAAAGCTTTAAGTCCATCCCAGAAGGACCAAAGCAAAAAAACACAAACACTGAAAGAATAGTAGAGAATAACACAAAGATCTCCATTATATCTCATTGCTTATGTTATGAAATATCTCAAATGTAAAAAAAAAAAAAAAAATTAAATTAAAATAGAATGAACTTCCTATTTTTAGAAAGTATCATTGATTTTTTTTTTTTTTCAAGATAAGAGTCTTGCTCTGTTGCCCAGGCTGGGGTGCAGTGGCTCGATCTCAGCTCACTGCAACCTCCATCTCCCAGGTTCAAGCAATTCTGCCACAGCCTCCTAAGTAGCTGGGAATACAGGTATGCACTACCATGCCCAGCTAATTTTTGTATTTTAAGTAGAGACAGGATTTCACCACATTGGCCAGACTGGTCTCCAACTCCTGATCTCATGATCTGCAAGCCTCTAATATGATTGATTATCTATCCAAAAAAAAAAAAAATGCATGCAAACAAAAAGTTAGGGGACAGTCCCAGATGCACCCAGTCTGTACAAAACCTAAAGGAACAATCCCACTGTCACTGTCACAGAAATGCCATGCTTCAGAGTCAGCCCTACAAGGAGACAGCACTAGGTCCAGATCCCTCTCCTGCCATGTAACTAACTCAGAGAAACAGGCCCAGCTTGAGTGCCTCAGCTTCTGCCTCCGCACAATGAGAAGAATAATGCCACCTAACTTGCAGGGATCCAGTGAAGATTAAATGAGGTAAGGTATGTGAAAGTGACCACCCTCCTATGTAGTGGGTGTTCAAAAAAAGCAAGCTATAATGAAATCAAATTTTAGCGTGTCTTAAAGCAAAGAGGAAATTCAAGAAGTCATCAAGGAAGGGAAGAATAAAGGAGGAAGAAGGTAAGAAGGGAATGATATAAAGAAGACGTGCATAGGTAAAGATTAACAATAACCTTTCGGTTTCCATGTGGGGGTGTTTCATGAGGGTACATTAATTTGGTATTAAATAAAACAAAAGTGGGGGCAAGTACGGGAAAATGATAAAAATCTGTCATAAGCCAAGGACTACAATTAATATAATTATGTGTATTGGAATTCCAGAAGGGGGAAAAATTACTTAGCTATCTTTTAGTAATTCCAAGAAAGCAAACGAGATTTCCTAGTCAGTGTAAACAAATGCAAGTTGACAAACATCTATTTATTACTCACTATAATGATCAGAGCCTATGCTTGGTACACCAGATATCAGAGATAAATATAAATACAGTTCCTGCTCCCAAGGGCTTCACATTTTAGTGTGGGAGAGGCACAGCACACACTAAGCATTCCTCTGGGTGGGTGCTACAGAAGTAATGGAGCGCAGGGCAGAGAGGTGGTCAGGAGGAGGTAAAGCAGGTAACTCCACAGTGAATTCTAAGGAAAGGAGGAAAGGGGATATGGGAAAGTAGCACGTGCACAATACAGGGCCCTGCAACAGCCAGGTGTGTTCAGAGAGCCACTTAGAAAAAAGGGCAGCAAGTGATGAGAAGTCACCAAGGATGCTGAGCAGGTATGTAATTCGGATTTGCAAAATCCTGCCATTAATGATGTGGATCTGAGAACAATGAGATGGGAGTGTGGGCAAAAGGCCAGTTTAGAGACCCTGGCAGTCATTCCGAGCACAGAAAATGAAGGCCTGCACTGGTGTAGTGAAGTGAGGGTGGACGGGGTGGACTGCTTAGAAACTGAGAGGCAGGCAGGTAAATGATGGAAGGAGACGAAGAGACAACAGGGAATGTCAGGGCCTGGAGTGCAACAGAGAGATACCGGGAGCTTATCCCTCTATGGTGTCTGTCTGGTTGTTTATTCATTTATTTACTTTAATTCACAAAAGTCATACATATTTATGGTGCACAACATGATGTTTTGATATATGTGTAAATTATAGAATGGCTAGATCAAACCAATTAACATATTACCTCACATACTTATTTTTTTGCGATGAGAACATTTAAAAATCTAGTCTTAGAAATTTTGAATACATTGTTATTAACTATAGTCACCATGTTGTAAAATAGCTCTCCTAACTGAAATTTTATACTCCCTCCCCCATCTCTCCCTTTGTTTAATAGTTTGACCAACACCTCCCCCATCTCTCCCTTTGTTTAATAGTTTATCAGCCAAACTCATAATCCTGATTATAGAGGTGATGTAATTTGGCTGTGTCCCCACCCAAAATCTCACCTTGAACTGTAATCTCTATAATCCCAATAACTCCCAAGTATCAAGGGTGAGACCATGTAGAGGTAATTGGATCATGCGAATGGTTTCCCACATGCTGTTCTCGTGATAGTGAGTCTCATGAGATCTGATGGTTTTATAAGCATCTAGTATTTTTCCTGCTTGCACTCACTCCGTCCTGCTGCCCTGTGAAAAAGGTGTTTGCTGCTTCATTGCCTTCCACCATGACTGTAAGTTTCCTGAGGCCTCCCCAGCCATGTGAAACTGTGAGTCAGTTAAGCCTCTTTCCTTTATAAATTACCTAGTCTTGGATATTTCTTCGTAGCAGTGTGAGAACAACTAATACGAGAGGTAATCAAAGAGGTTCAATCTTTGATATTATTGTCTGTGGAGGTGGCAGCGATGGTGGTGGCTAAGAGAGTGCATCTCCACCTTTAACATGCACAGGATCACCTAGACAGCTTGCTAAAACACAGATCCTAATTCCGTAGGTCTGGAGTGGTGCCTGAGCCTCTGCATTTCTAACAAGCACAGATGACACTGATGTGTCATGGATCACATTTTGAGAAGCAAGGATTTGAAAGCACCAAGAATCAGAGAAAAGAGAAGGGAAGGAGAGCAAGTGTAAGAGTTCACTGTATGACACAGATGACTCTGGGTCACTGAGGCTGGATAGATGAGTCTGGTGCTCTGCCTGGAGCTAGACAGAGAGGTGAGAATAATTTATGTATATACACTACAAAAAAAGGAAGAATGAACTTAGATTACCTAGGGAAATCATGTAATGTCAAGGCAGAAAATGGGTGTGCCATTTTTCCTTAATGGACAATTAAAATCTCTCAGAAACCTTTTGCTGAGTGACACTCAGATCATTGAGGCTCTGCCCTGCTCAAAACAAAAAAACAAAAAACTCCTCTGACGCTTCACCCGCTTGAATTAAATGAAATCAAACCTCGTCTAACATTTCTTCCTCATGCAAGTGAACCGATGAACTCAGTATTGCTGAGCATCCTAAACTGCAGCAGAGGAGGTGTTTGCAAAAACTTTGGTAGTTCCCTGGAAGGGTTCTTCATCAGAACCAAATTTCTTATAATAGCTATATCTGTCTCTATCATTTTCACTTACAGGGTTTCCTGAAGTTCTGCAAGGGCATCACGGAATAAAAGGTAAGAACTGATGATTAACGAACTCTGTTAGTTTATATATACAAAATATATAGTGTCAGTGTGAGAGAGATGTTTTGTCCTAAAATAAAATCAACTGTATTAATAATAATGTTAGATATAGTGAACCCCAAGTTTATCTTCAAAGAATCAATATGTCAGTATGTTCAGCTCTCTTATTCTTTAATTCTCTATTTAAAGTTTAACTTCCTTGTAGTTTCAGGAAACAACCTTTTCCACCAGTTCTAATCAGTAGTTCACATCTGTTCCCCCGGTCCCCTGCCCTGTCCTGACTCATACCGGTCACCTGCTTCAGTTACCTGCTCTGGTCACCTGCTTTGACCCCTGCTTACCTGCTCTGACCTGTCCTTACTGTCTGTAACTGTCCTTACTAGCAAATTACTCACCCCACCACTCCTCCCTTTAAAATAGCCAATCGGAATCAGACTAGACTGTGTAGTCTAACCCTAGCCAATAGGGGAATGAAAGAGCAGTAGGGGCGACCTCCATCATGTGCAAGTACCCGTTCCCCTCCTTCTCCTGGTGTGTGCTCATCATAGTTCCATCTGTGAGCTGCACCCTTCTACAGAAGTAAGTTGCCTTGCTGAGGAAATTTACATTTCAGTGCTACTTGTTTTGCAGCATAGAAAATTCTATTTATAATAGTAATTAAACTAAAATGTTAATATGGTGAATATTAATTACAAAGAAGATGTTACAATTATTGACTTAAATCATCAATTAACACTGTTTTGTTTTGAGACAGAGTCTTGCTCTGCCGCCCAGGCTGGAGTGCAGCGGCGTGATCTCAGCTCACTGCAACCTCCACCTCTCAGGTTCAAGTGATTCTCATGCCTCAGCCTCCCGAGTAGCGGGGACTTCAGGTATGCGCCACCATGCTAGGCTAATTTTTGTATTTTTAGTAGAGATGGGGTTTCACCATGTTGGCCAGACTGGTCTCAAACTCCTGATCTCAAGTGACCCACCCATCTCAGCCTCCCAAAGTGTGCACTGTTAATTTGTTATGTTTCTTGATTGCAGCTGGACATTTCATTTCCACAGTTTAGTTCTTTTTCACACTTCTGGTCTAGAACTTGTCACCACTCCTTACTGGGTAATTACTGTCTCCCCTTTCTAGACAGTAAACTCCCCAATAGCAATTTTATTTTCTCTATATATATTTTTGAAGAATAGCTTAGTGCCATGAATATAGTATAAGCTTTAAAGTACTTGTTTCTGTGCTTTTCTAATTTAAGAACATTTTAGAAACAAATCTTGCTGTCACTCAGACTTGAGTGCAGTGCAGTGATCATACCTCACTGCAGCCTGAAACCCCTGGGCTCAAGATCCTCCCACCTCAGTCTCCCGAGCTGCTGGGACTATAGGCACACACCACCATGCCCAGCTAATTTTTAAAAATGTTCTGTAAAGATAGGGTCTCACCAGGTGGGTCTCAAACTCTTGGCCTCAAGCAATCTTCCTGCTTAGGCCTCTCAAAGTGCTGGGAATACAGGTGTGAGCCACTACCCCCAGCCAGTGTATGTTGAATGAATGTTGTTTCCTTATCTTAACTTTTCTCAGTGGAAAATTACTGCTGAGAAGAGTGTTTTTCTTCTGCCTTCAGCAACAGTCCAACTTCTTGTTCCTGCACTGAGGCATTACTGGCTATAAAAATCCACTGTTAGACTCAAGAACAGGCAGAAGGCTGTCTCCAGACAGCCTGGTTTTAATTGATCAAATGATCCCTGGCACTGAGGTGTCCAAATTATTCTACCTGACTTCCTGGCCAACAAATCAATGTTGATCGGTGAAAGCAACATCTGGAAACAACCATTCAGTCCTGCCTATCAGTCCACTTACTTAAATTCTAAAAACTCACTCAGCTTTTGGAAACAAACTCTTTTAGGTAGAATGTTAATACAGGAATCTCTTCCCTCACAAGGCAAAAATCTTAAAAGAGCCACCGTCATTTTCTCACCGTTGACAGTGGTAAATAGGTTGATTATGTAGTCCATAAATTTTACTAAATCACTTGACTTTTCTCTGTGAAGGCATGTCTTTAAGTATTAAAAAGACATCTGCGTCCACTGAAATACAGAATTTAAAAAGTAAAAACACCTCTTCAAGCCCTTTGGGATTGAGGGCTGAAGTCCACATGGTAAGTTCTACATTTTCCAAATCCTCAGCATTGGCAAATATTGCTTATATAATCAAAGAAACTTTCTTACAAAAATTGTAAATACCACTATAAGTAACCAAGACTAAACAAAAACATTACTGTATATGACATATACCTTCTTATTTGAAAGTCTAAAATTCTGCTGCACATAAAACACCTAAAACAATTTAGAGCATTTGCCATTTCTTTCTACTCTAAGGGAAATAGGATTAATGAGATGTTGATGAGAAATTGTCTTCTCTATGCAACACTGCTCTCTGCAAAAATACTAAACTAATGTCAAACCTGTTCCCAAGAGGAACAGGATTAAAATTCTACACCTAGAAAATTAAATTCTCAAGCTACCCATATGCAGTCTGTTAATTTCTATAGGTTATCATAATCAAGAAAACACTGGTTTGGGCCTATATTTTAAGGATGAATAATTAATATACAAAAAGTTTTTTTATATGTACCAACAACAGTACTTAACAGAATGTTCCTAAATGTATTCTTCTTTGTAAATAATTGTAATATCCACTGTATTAACAGTATAGACTACTATTGGGACAGTAATTTAACTATTAATACACTGCTGGATTTATATTAGGACAAACATCTGTCTCTCACATACACATTATACATTTTGTATATATAAACTAAAAGTTCTTTAATCATCAGAGAAAAGAAATCTAAATTTTCTTTTTTTTTCTTTTTTAAAGATGGGGTTTCACCATGTTGGTCAGGCTGGTCTTGAACTTCCGACCTCAGGTGATTCGCCCGCCTTGGCCTCCAAAGTGCTTGAATTACAGGCGTAAGCCACCACACCCAGCCAGAAATCTAAATTTTCATAGCATTCAAATACCAGCAGTATACCAGATGTAAGAAATTGATTTATATGAGCTCTACAGCTTATTTAAAATATTCTTGTCAACATATTTTATCTGGAAAAGCTCCAAGTTACTTTTAAGTTTTCAAGTACATACATTTACATAAAACATGTACATCCATAGATTCATTATAATCCATATTCATTGATTTCCTATACTCCACCTTTAATATGCATATCTTGGGAAGCATGTTAATGTTTGGCATTACAAATGGCAAGGCCATTTTGAGTTACTGTACAGAATTGATGACTATAGCTTTATCTTCACACTTCGTAATACTACATCCTACCCTGGTTAAGCAAATTCCATTTCAGTACTTTAATTTATCCTGAGTACTCATGAGAAGAATTATTCAATTATGTGACCAGAAATACTGGTTTTGGATTATTAATTTTAAAATGTTCCACCTGTAATCCCAGGTACTTGGAAGGCTGAGGCAGGAGAATCACTTGAACCTGGGAGGTGGAGGTTGCAGTGAGCTGAGAATGTGCCACTGCACTGCAGCCTAGGTGACAGAGTGAGACCCTGTTTCAAAAGAAAATTTAAAACTTCCTCCATTTTTTTTTCCACAGTAGCCACTAACCAAGACTAGAATTTATTTGAATCCACAGTTGTTAACAGAAATGTTTACTACAGAATCAAGTAACTCCAAGAAAATTTGGTCCCTGGTACATAACTGGGCATTTAGTAAATATCGATGGGCTGAATAAATACTGAATAAATTCCATATTTTTTATCAGAACACTGAAAGATTGAGAAGAAAACATTAGACAGACATGTCACTATGGAGCTCAACTACTTTCAGTCATTCTATGTCTGCCTCTGCGAGAGAGGCACATGTAGAATTCCAATAAAGCACAGTCTTCTTCATGGTCGCAACCTCAAAAAGTGTTGAAATTCAAATAATCTTAAGCTCTGCCACCTGTACACGTAGGAATATTCTTCTTATAATATGACTAAATAAAGTTATCCTCAGAGAGGGAGACAATGGTATCGACCTCTTTCCGATCAGCTCTGTCAGAAGCTACTATGTTGGACAACTGAACTGTAAATGAGGAAGCAATGACTCCTCATTCCTAATTATTTCAATGAAGGCCAAATCCTATTATGTCTTGAAAGCACCAAATTAACTTGTAGCCCAATAATTTTACATCAATATTTCTTAAAATTAAAGAAAAGCAAATGCCAGAATTTTTTAATGCAATTGTTACAGAAAACATTTGTAGTAAGTGGATTTCTTTCTAACCATATGAGAACCCTCAAACCTTAATAAGCAAACACAGAGTAAGTAGAAATTGATTTCTACAAAACCAGGCTTCGTAAAGTTGTATGGAGGGCAGAAATAATGAACATATTTTTTACTTACATATTTTTCATATTTTTTTAGTAGTACACAATCACTTTCTCCAAAATAGACAAACTAAAGTTTTGATTAAAAGATTCTAGTACACTGACGAGCTGGGCTTGACGCCAGAAGTTCAAGAACTGTCTGGGCAACACAGTGAGACCTTGTTTCTACAAAAAAAATTTTTTTTAATTAGCCTGGCATGGTGGCACATGCCTGCAGTCTCAGCTACTTGGGAGGCTGAGATGGGAGGATCACTTGAACCTGGGAGTTAGAGGCTACAGTGAGCCATGCTGCAGCTCCAGCCTGAGCAAAAGAGCAAGACCTTGTCTCCCCCGCCTCCCCAAAAAAATCTATACTGTAAAGCCTTGTAAACCACATGTATTGTTTTTTTCAAAACCACCTTTGAATGAAATAATTTATCCTTGGATGAGTATCTAAATGTATTTTGTTCAATATGCTTAAAGGAAAAGAATTCCTTCTGAAGTTTTAAGTTTCCATTTTTATAATCAACTTCATTTTAGCTAAATTGCTGACAGCAATTCCTAAAACAACTTAATATTTGTCACCTGTCAATACGCTTCAGCTAAGAAATGTGCAACAGGAAGAGGAGCAAGGCACAACAGTGGAACAGAAGGCTCCACCTATTGTCCTGCAAAAACAACTTAACAACTATCTATACTGAAAAAGCACCTTCATAAGAACCAAAAATCAGGTGAGCGCCCACAGTACCTGGTCTTAACTTTATATCGCAGAAAAGGACACACAGGAGGTAAGAAAAAGTCTTGAATCGCAGGTGCCACCCCCTCCAGCATTCCCCAGTGACAGCGTGCTGCTGAGTGTTTCTGTTCTCTGGGGAGAGGGAAAGTCAGCAACTGTGAGGCACAACTCAGTGCTGCTCTGTTAAAGCATTAAGAAAAACCGCACCAAACTCAGCTGACGCCCGCCCATGCAGGGAGCATTTAGACCAGCCCTAGACAGAGGGGAATCTGGATTCCAGCGGTCAGATCTTGAGTTACTGCAAGCCTCACCACAATGGGCTAAAGTGCTCTGGGGCTTGCCAGAAACGTTAAGCCAGCCTAGGCCACAAAGATTACAACTTCTAGGCAAGTCCTAGTGTTGGACTAGGCCCAGAGCCAGAGGGCTAGGCAGGGCATGTGATCTACTGGGACACCAGCTGGGGAGGCTAAGAGTGCTGGCATTACCCCTCCCCTAACACCAGGTTGCACACCTTATGGCTCCAAAAGAGACCCCTTCCTTCCATTTGAGGAGAGGAGAGAACAGTGGGGAGGACACTGTCCTGCATCTGGAATACCAGCTCAGCCACAGCAGAATAGGGCAATGGTCAAAGTCATGAAGTCCCTTCCCAGGCCCCAGCTCCAAGACATTTCTAGACACACCCTGGGCCAGAAGGAAACCTGTTGCCTCGAAAGGAAGCACCTACTCCTGGCAGAATTCATCACCTATGAACTGAAGAGCCCTTGGGCCCTAAACAACCAGCAGCAATACCTAGGTACTATGTCGAGGGCCCTGGTGAGCCTGAGACTCGCAGGCTTCAGGTATGTATGACCTAGCACATTCCCAGCTGTCGGGGCTCAGGGGCAAGACTCCTCCTGCTTAAGAAAAGCAGAGGGAAAAGTAAAGAGGGCTGACTTGCATCTCAGGTGCCATCTGGGCCACAGCGGGGTAGAGCACCAAGTGGGTTCTTGGGGTCCTTGATTCCAGAACTTGGCTCTTGGACGGCATCTCTGGACCTGCCTTAAGCCAGACAGGAACACACTGCCCTGAATGGCAAGTCCTAGGCCAGGCAGCATTCACCACTAGCTCACTGAAGAGCCCTTGGGCCTTAAGGGAACATTAGCAGTGGTCTGGCAGTACTGTACATGGGCCTATAGCAGCAGTGGCCATGGAAGGAAGCTCCTCTGCCTTTGGAAAGAGCGGGGGAATGGGAAGGACTGCGTCTTGTGGTTTGAGCGCCAATTGAGCCACACAGTACATTAGAACACCAGGTAGACTTGTAAGGTTTTTGACTCTAGTTCCTGGCTCCCAGACAGCACCTGGACCCACCCACGGCCTGGGGAAACTTGTCACCCTGAAGGCAAGGACAAAGGCCTGGCCCACAATGTCACCTACTGACTGTAGAACCCCAAGGACTTGGGTGAACATAGGTGGTAGCCAGGGAGTAGTTACAGCAGGCCTTGAGCGAGACCCACTGCTATGCTGGCTTCAGGTCTGACCCAGCGCAGTCCTAGTGGGTGGTAACCAAAGGGGTGCTATGTCACTCCACCCCCATCCAGGTGGAACAGAAAGAGGGACTCAGAACATAAAGAGAGATTTTGTTTGGGAGAAAGTAAGGGGAGAGAACAAGAGTTTCTGCCTGGTAATGCAGAGAATTCTTCCAGATCTTGTCCAAAACGATCAAAGTGGTACCTCTACAAGTCTTCAAGAACCACAGTGTTACTGGGCTTGAGATGCCCCCTAAAGCAGACACAGCTTAGAGCACAACACCTTCGTTCTTTTGAACATCTGGAAAGCCTGGAGGAGGAGATATGTGACCTTTCAGATAGAAAATTCAAAATATTTTTTTTTGAGGAAACTCAAGAAATTCAAGATAACACAGAAAAGGAATCAGAATTCTATCAAATTTAACAAAAAGACTGAAATAATTGAGAAATTCTGGAGATGGAAAAAATGCAATTAGCCTACTGAAGAATGCATCAGAGTCTATTAATAGCAGAACTGATCAAGCAGAAAAAGGAATTAGTGAGTTTGAAGACAGCCTATTCAAAAATACACAGAGGAGACAAAAGAATAAAAAACAATGAAGCACGCCTACAGGATTTACAAAATAGCCTCAAAGGGACAAATGTAAGATGTTTTGGCCTTAAAGAGGAGGCAGAGAAAGAGACAGGGACGGAAAGTTTATTCAAAGGGACAATAATGGAGACTTTCCCAAACCTAGATGAAGATACCAATAGCCAAGCACAGGAAGCTTATAGAACATCAAGTGGATTTAACCCAAAAAGACTACCACAAGGCATTTAATAATCAAACCCCCAAAGGTCAAAGACAAAGAAAAGATCCTAAAAGCAGCAAGAAAAAAGAAACAAACCACATAAAATGGAGCTCGGATACATGTGGCAGTGGACCTTTCAGTGGAAACTTTGCAGACCAGGAGGGAGGGGCATGACATACTTGAAGTGCTGAAGGAAAAAAACTTGCCCTAGAATAGTGTATCTAGTGAAATATTCTTCAAACATGAAGGCAAAATAAAGACTTTATAGACAAAAGCTGAGGGATTTCATCAACACCATACCTATACTACAAGAAATGCTAAAGGGAGTTCTTCAATCAGAAGGAAAAAGAAGTTAACGAGCAATAAGAAATCACCTAAAGGTACAAAACTCACGGGTAATAGTAAGCACACAGAAAAACACAGAATACTGTAACACTGTAATTGTGGTGTGTAAACTTCTCTTATTCTAGGTAGAAAAACTAAACAATGAGCCAATCAAAAAATAATTACAACAACTTGTGAAGATACAGAGTACAATGAAATATAAATAGAAACAATAAAATGTTAAAAAAACGGGGATAAACTTAAGACATAGAGTTTTTATTAGTTTTATTTTTGCTTATCTGTTTATGCAAAGTATTAAGGGGTTTAACATAGTATCTGCATGTTTCATGGCAACCTCAAACCAAAAAACATAAAACAGATATGCAAGAAATAGGCTGGGCACAGTGGCTCACGCCTGTAATCCCAGATGGGTGGATCACAAAGTCAGGAGATCAAGACCATCCTGGACAACGTGGTAAAACCCTATCTCTACTAAAAATATAAAAACTAGCTGAGTGTGGCAGTGCTCACCTCTAGTCCCAGCTATTCAGGAGGCTGAGGCAGGAGAATCACTTGAACCTGGGAGGCAGAGGTTGCAGTGAGCCCAGATTGCTCCACTGTATCCCAGCCTGGCAACAGAGCGAGGCTCTGTCTCAAAAAATAAAAATAAAATAAAACAAAAATAAAAATAAAAAGCAAGAAACTAAATCATATCACCAGAGAAAATCACTGAAAGGAAGACAGGAAGAAAAGGAGGAGAGGAAGACCACAAAACAACCAGAAAACAACAAAATGGCAAGAATAAGTCCTTATTTATCAACATTGAATGTAAATGGACTAAATTCTCCAATCAAAAGACACAGACCAGTTGAATGGATAAAAAATAAGATCTAATCATCTGTTGCCTCCAAGAAACATAATTCACCTATGAAGACACACATAGACTGCAAATAAAGGGACAGGAAAAGATATTACATGCCAATGAAAACAAACAAAAAAAGAGCAGGAGTAGCTACACTCATATCAGACAAAACAGATTTCAAGCCAAAACCTGTAAGAGATAAAGAAGGTCACCATATAATAAAGGGGTCAATTCTGCAAGAGGATATAACAATTTTAAACATACAATATGCACCCAGAACTGGAACATCCAGATATATAAATACTATTAGAGCTAAAAAGAGATCTCAATATAATAACAGCTGGAGACTTCAACACCCTACTTTTAGCACTAGACAGTTCTTAGAAAAACAAACACTGGACTTAATCTTCACTATAGACCAAATAGACCTAAGAGATATTTACAGAACATTTCATCCAATGGCTGCAGAATACACATTCTATTCTTTATCACATGGATCATACTCAAGGATAGACGATATGTTAGGTCATAGAACAAGCCTTAAAACATTAAAAAAAAACCTGAAGTAATATCAAACATCTTCCCTGATCACAATGGAATAAAACTAGAGATCAATAAGAAGAGGAATTTTGGAAACTATATAAACACATGCAAATTAAACAACATGCTTCTGAATGGCCAGTGGGTCAATAAAGAAATTAAGAATGAAATTGAAAAATGTCTTAAAAGAAATAATAATGGAAATACAATACACCAAAACCTATGGAATATAACAAAAGCAGTACTAAGAGGGAAGTTTATAGCTATATCAAGTATCTACATCAAAAAAGGAAAACTTCAAATAAACAACCTAACAATGCATCTTAATTAGAAAAGCAAGAGCAAACCAAACCCAAAATTCCTCGAAGAAAAGAAATAATAAAAGATCACAGCAGAAATAAAATTGAAATCAAGAATACAAAAGATCAATGAAACAAAAAGTTGGTTTTTTGGAAAAGTTAAACAAAATTGACAAATCTTTAGCCAGACTAAGAAAAGAAGAGAGAAGATCCAAATAAAATCAGATATGAAAAATGAGACATTACAACTGGCACTGCAGAAATTCAAAGAATCATGAGTGGCTACTATGAGCAATTATATGCCAATAAATTGGAAAATCTAGAAGAAATGGACAAATTCCAAGAAATATACAATACCAAGATTGAATCATGAAGAAATCCAAAACCTGAAGAGACCAATAACAAGTAATGAGATCAAAGAAGTCTCCCAGTAAAGAAAAGCCCAGGACCCAATGGTTTCACTGCTGAATTCTTCCAAACATTTAAAGAAGAACTAATATTAATACCAATCCTTCTCAAACTATTCTGAAAAATAGAAGATGAGGGGATACTTCCAAACTCATTCTATACGGCCAGTATTATGCTGATACCAAAACCACAGACATATCAAAAAAAAAAAAAAAAATTACAGGACAATATCTCTGAAGGATTTTTGCTAGCAAACTGACCACAGTAATACATTAGAGGCCAAACACAGTGGCTCATGCCAGTAATCCCAGCACTTTGGGAGGCCGAAGCGGGCAGATCACTTGAGGGCAGGAGCTCAAGACCAGCCTGGCCAAATAGTAAAACCTCGTCTCTCTTTAAAAAAAAAAAAAAAAAAGCCAGGTGTGGTGGTGCATGCCTGTAATCCCATTACTCAAGAGGCTAAGGCAGGAGAATTGCTTGAACCCAGGAGGCAAAGGTTGCAGTGAGCCGAGATTGTGCCACTGTATTGCAGCCTGGGTGACATACTGAGA
>PVKP010033265.1:0-25182 GCA_004027715.1 Plecturocebus donacophilus | reverse complement strand
ATTATCCACCTTCTGAAGCCTGATTCTGTGAGTTCATCACACTCATCCTCCGTCAAGCCTTGTTCTCTTGCTGATGAGGAGCTGCGATCCCCTGTAGGAGGAGAGGCATTCTGATTTCGGGTGTTCTCAGCCTTTTTGCACTGGTTTCTTCCCATTTTTGTGGATTTATCCACCTGTCGTCTTTGTAATTGCCGACTTCCAGATAGGGTCTCCGAGTGGATGTCCAGCTTGTTGGTGATGAAGTTTTTTCTGTTTCTTAGTTTTCCTTCGGGGGGCGCCCCTTCCCCACAGAGCTGGGCCTTCCCGGGTTCAGCTGTGCTTGCTCTCTCCTTAGCGCTTCCAATTGCTGTTCTCCTTGTGGGGATGGGACCAGCCGAGCCCGACTAAAAGGGCATCCAGTCCCGTACACTCCGTCCCGAGAAGCGCCGCGCCGGCCAAAAGACCCGTGTGGCTCCTTCGCCGGGAATCTCCCAGTCTGTGGGCATCAAAAATTCGTCTGCAATTGCGGCGTCCACTTGCTCTCTGCGCTTTCACTGGGAGCTACAATCCTGAGCTGCTGCTACATGGCCATCTTGGATCTCTCTCCGAGGAGGTCTTCTTTAGAAGGCTTTGAAGTTCAGGGAAGTGCCGTGAGTGCTCACTCCCTCTGGACACGCTGGGGGCGCTGTTGCTTGTTGTTCCCCACTGGATTCCTGACTTCCAAACTAATTTCTTGTTTTGACTTCCCTTTTCACCTAGAAAAAACGTCTCTTCCTTACTTCCTCATTTTCACCTGGCATGTAATGCTTGAATTCATTTAAAGTTACTAGACACCTTTTTCATTGTCTTTTACTATGAATTCATCTTGCTCATGGTTGTTCTGTCATTTAAAAATTAAAGATAATACAACTTCTTTCGTTTGTTCATTTACATTTTTATTAACTTGACAAATATTAATTAAGTAGTCTGATTAAAGTTCATAAAGGAATGACTGGGATATAAGGAAATGATTACAGCCTCTTTTTTTCTTGACCACATGGACAGGCAACTGGAGTCCATCAGTTTAATCTTTTTGTTCTCATCAGTCAACATTTATACTATGAGCACAATTGAATAGGCCAATCTTTAATTTTGTTCCATAAATTTAACTTTCATAGTCGCTTTTTAAGCCTTTAACTTAAGTGTAGCTTCAATGACACATTATATGTATTTCTGCCATTCTTTTATATATATCCTGGATTATATGTCCATCTTTTAATATTTTACTGTCATTTAATACAGGATTATTAACAATGTCTTATGTAATCATGTAACTTTTATTTAATGTGTTTTCTTCTTATCGTTATAGATGTTACTTTTTAAAATGCTTAGAATAATACCTGGCACAATGTTTGCTAAATAAATATATTGTTAGTATAGATTTAATGTTTATTTCCAGTATTCCTTTTGATTGTATTATACACTTAAAGACTGTTGTATCTTTTTTTTTCTCGAAGAGTATATCATTTCCATTTATTCTGTTGGTCATAAATTAATCCAGGAAAGCTATTTGTCTCACTACTTTCTCAACTACCATTTCAAGAATTGAGCTATTATCCTTTGTTTAACAGAATGAGATCTCCAAAAGAAGCATGAACAGTAGAGTTTCCTCATCTCTGCAATATCAGACCTTTTTAAAAAGGGAATTATAAAACATCATTTCTCTGCATCTTATATACACTCTGTTTGGTGGGGGCAATCTTCATGTTGTATTTCTATGACAGTGTCTTTTTTTCTCTCTGTCTTTATTTCACCCTAAAACTCTCCCATATGCAGTCCATAGGATTAATACAGTTCCTGTCCCGCCAACAAATTACTGTGAACTCACTAGTCAAATGCTTTACTTACTATCTTCTGAAGGTTTACATAAAAACAACTTGTTCAAACTTTACCATAAGTCTCTTAAGACTCACCGGGATTTAGAGGCATTAACTAACATCATCTCTTCATATTTCCATGCCAGGAGAAATATCTTGAAAGTAGCATAGTACCTAAGGTTAGAAATTATTGTCATAATAAAAACTTTATTTCTCCTTGATATATTTGATATTGAATAATTTCTGATTTTGTCGTGTAATACCACAAGACTTTAATTTCTTATTTAGGTACCCCCAAACCAACCATCAAATGGTTACACAATGGTAGAGAGTTGACAGGCAGAGAGCCTGGCATTTCTATCTTGGAAGATGGCACATTGCTGGTTATTGCTTCTGTCACACCATATGACAATGGGGAGTACATCTGTGTGGCAGTCAATGAAGCTGGAACCACAGAAAGAAAATATAACCTCAAAGTCCATGGTAAATGTAGCTAAAATCATGTAACTGACTATGTGTGCCAAGTCTCCAGTTCTTAGATGTTTAAATTAGTCTCTTAGTGTAGTATCATTTAATATTAATGTGAATAGCTGTAACACCAAACAGAAATCTGATGGTCTGATTGCAATTATTCTTTGATTTAAAATTTCATGTAATTTTTATTGTGATTTTATGTCATTCAAAGTTCAAATGGTAGAAAAAGATGCATAGTAAAAAGTCTCAGAGCTGAGCCATCTACTTATCCTCTATTTGGATAAAGGAAAGTGTGTGTGTGTGTGTGTGTGTGTGTATCTCCCCAAAGATATTTTATGCATATACAACGAAATATTTTATCCTCTTTTTATTTATAAAAGCACACATATAATTGAACATTATATTAACATTCTTCCCCTTCTCTATTTCACTAAACTATTTATCCTGGAGATTATTTAATGTTCCTAACTATAGCATTGCATTGTATAGATAGATACACAATGATTTATTTAACATTTTTCTATTAATGATGAGCATGTACATTGTTAACAGTTGTTTTTATTAACCTTTAATGAAATATTGTATATATGTCATTTTGCACAACTGAAAGTATATATATATATATATATATATATAAATTTGATGAATACTGGTTTCTTTAGACACTGAGTAATATTCATCCCATCAACAAAGTAGTTAGTCTCTTGTGACTTAAGACTCCAGAAGCTTATATTTTGAGTAATATGTGGAATAAAAGTAGATTCTCCCTTAAATTTATCCCGAATTTAATCCTAAATTTAAAACCTGAAATAATAAAGTAAAAATCCAATAGCGTTATTATAAATACATTAATCAAGACTTTTTATTTTACAAGAAAGCATATGCTTAAATATATCTAGCTGGTGTAGCCATCAAATATCTAAGAATCTGCTCTATAAAGGCCCTTATAAAGAAATTATATAAATAATATTTATTATAAAACTATCTAGCTATGACTCCTCTCTTTTTGCAGTTCCTCCAGCAATTAAAGATAAAGAACAAGTTACAAATGTGTCAGTGTTGTTAAATCAGCTGACCAATCTCTTCTGTGAAGTGGAAGGCGCTCCATCTCCCATCATTATGTGGTATAGAGATAATGTCCAGGTAAATAGAGTCATCCATATATATGTAATTCCTTGCCTCTGTATCTGAAGTAAAGTGTTCAGATGTTCATTTCTTACTACTAATAATATAAACATTCTACTTCAATTTTTAATTATGCATTTTTATTAGGATTGGAAATAACACTGACCATTTTGGCCCTTAAAGGTGACTGAAAGCAGCACTATTCAGATTGTGAACAATGGGAAGATACTGAAGCTCTTCAAAGCCACTCCAGAGGATGCAGGAAGATACTCCTGCAAAGCAATTAATATTGCAGGCACTTCTCAGAAGTACTTTAACATTGATGTGCTAGGTAAGAAATACATCCTTTAAAAAAAACTACAATTGAGAGGCATTTTTTACCTAAAATAGAGCTGACCATATGAAAAAGTAAAGAGAAAAAAATAAATTTACAGAAAAAATATAGTTTCATTCTATTATTTTTGTCCTTATTATTTGTTAATCAGAACCATATAATACAGAAATTTTGAAGGGTTTTGTTATTTATAATACAGAGATGACTTTGAAATACTCAAAAGTAGTACTACTATCTTGTGTAACATAAGAAATTATCACTCTTACAAATTTCTCCAGTTAGATAGGCAGGATATTCTCTGGGAAGTGGCTACAACAGGGTGATACAGAATATAACACGTTCATGCTGTGCACAACCTGAAGCTGCTAGGCTATACTTGAACTGGAGGAAGTAGTAAATCCACTTTCCCCTGCATTCTAATGAACTCTTGTGACTAAGTCAGTCCTGATTCTAATTAAGTAGAGAGCTATAATAAATTAGGATGTAAGACATTTTAATGGTAATAATATATTTTAAATTTTATAATTTTAGTTTGTGAAATTATATTTGCCATTTAAAGTTCATTTTGTGATAAAATGATTTTCTTCCTTTTCAATATTTTGCTTCTTACAATGGGCTTATAATTTGTAAGTTGAATAGAAGTGAGGTTGAGGAATGATACTGCATAAAAGTTATATTCATAAACTGCTATAACATAAAAATAATTCCTCCCGTTAGTCTTCTCAAAGCCTGAAATTTTTCTTTCCTCAAAATCACCATTATTATATTTAAGTATAGGTTATGAAAACAAATTAAGAAATTATTCTTATCATGAGTCTTGTTGGCATTATTTTCATTGGTACTCATCTGCTCCCTTGACTTTGAATTCCATCTGTCTGCTGATGACTCCCAATTTTTTGTATCCAGTTGAGACTTCTTCCCTGAGCCTAGGGATAGATAGCTAATTTTCTCCATTATATTGTGACTTGAATATCTTAGTTGTGTATCAAACAAAAAATTCCCAGTGAAAGCCAGTTCTGGTTGCCTTCCTTGATCCCCATTCTAGGGACTGGTACCTCCATCCACTCACTTGCTTATTCCAGAATCTCCAGATTCTCACTACTACCTTTTCCCCAACATTTCAAATCTACATATTTCCTGTTATGTCTACTTCCTAATTCTTTTCATCCTTCCGTGAAAGTCTATTGTCATTTATGAGCTGAATTAATATAATAGCCTAAGTGCTCACCTGAATTCACTTTTTGCTACTGTAATCCATTCTTCACATATGAGTTTGTGTGGCCTTAAAACACAAATATGATTACACCTCAGTCCCCCTCTACTGAAATCCTTTAGTGGCTGGTCATTTTTCCGAGGATGAAGACCACTTTAAGATGGTGTGAAGGGAGATCATGAGACAGTCAGAGAAGTATTCAGGAGCTCTTTAATATGCTTGATAATCCCGAGAATAAAAACTAGCACATTCTTTTTCATGTTATATTGCATATCAAATTTACCATCTTAGTTTTTTAAAAGACACAGGTAATATATTTCAAGTAGCACAACAGTATATGTGGAATTTGAATAAGAGTGATATTCATTGTCATTCATTATCTAAAATGTACAGCAGTAGCAAATTACATTATATAAGCCTCACTGATCACTTACATTCTAAACTACTTTTGCATATGAGTTTAATACATCCAAACATGAATCCTATACTATCATAATTCTTGCAGGTAATTGTCCTGCTAGCAAATATTTCATAAATATGTTTCTACATTTAAATTTAACATTTGAGTACACAGAAATGATATGAAAACAAATTGTGTGGTATTATATTTTTGTATAGAAATCATTGACTGCTTTCTACCCCATGCCCACTCTTTTTGCTGAGTAAGATTTTCATAATAAACTGTCTTTGTTCAAGTTCCGCCCACCATAATAGGTACCAACTTCCCAAATGAAGTCTCAGCTGTCCTCAACCATGATGCCACCCTTGAATGCCAGGTCAAAGGCACTCCCTTTCCTGATATTCATTGGTTCAAAGATGGCAAGTGAGTATCTTTTCTGTATTTGTTGCAAGGGTTCAACTGATAGGAAAAAGATGTGTAAAGGCATGTGGATTTTCTTCCTCTTAATTATTTTATCACATAGAATATTACTAAATGAGCATAAAGGAAAAACAATATTGCTCAAAAACTAGTCAAAAATCTTGTGATATCTTTCATTCCTATGAATTAAAGGCTCCTTATAAATGGTGGGAATTCATTTTAGAAACATAGGGGAACTCAAATATAATATACACTAAATATCCCCTGTCTAAAGGCTAACAGTGAAAAATGCAAGATCCAAATGTCAGATAATTTTCTTTTAACATGGAATTGACTTATTAAAAGATGTCACGAACATCTTGTTTATGACA
Source organism: Plecturocebus donacophilus (assembly GCA_004027715.1). Classification (NCBI taxonomy): domain Eukaryota; kingdom Metazoa; phylum Chordata; class Mammalia; order Primates; family Pitheciidae; genus Plecturocebus; species Plecturocebus donacophilus. The sequence goes on along the minus strand of PVKP010033265.1, from coordinate 19,010 downwards.
GCATGATGAATACTATACTAGTTCTGTGTATGGGCAAAAAGGAACTGCAGATGTTTCTCAGACTCCAAATCTCAAGGGTTGCTTAGGTGTGCCTACAGCGAAATGGCTGCAATGGTCTATATTGGTTGTGAGAATTTATTTCTCAAGAGGTGGTCACAGTTTGTGTACTATAGTTTCTGAGAGCAGATGCCTAAGGCCTAAGTAGCAAATAGTCGAGATTTGTGGTATATAAAATAAAAGATTGTATTCAAGCTTTTGACAAATCAATAGTAAGTACAAACAGCAACATAGAAAATATGTGGAGGATATGAACAGGCAGTTAAAATATACTTTAGCAATAAATGCATTAAAAGATACTTACCATCAATAATTTAATGAATGATAGAATTTTGTTCTTTACAGGTCATATTGGCAAAATAGAAAAGCTTTGAAATTATCAAACGTTGACTAGAGTATGGGAAATCAAGATATACTGCTCTGATGGGGAGAATGTAAATTAGTATCTTAAAAGGCAACTTATTGACATCTATTAAAATCTGATGCTCATACACTGTGATGCAGTATCCAGGAGATGGAAGTAGTTATGCATATCCACAGAGAGGCTTATACATTGATACTCACTGTGACACTGTGATGGCAGAAAAGTGATAACTGGCTATAAACCCAACATTGGGAGAATAGGTAGATACTTTATTGCGTAATCATATTATGGAACACTGTGCGTCAATTAAAAAGAGTAAGATCAAGCTATGTGTACCAAAAATATCTCCATACCTGTTGTAGAGTGAAAGAAAAGCAGAACAATAACCTGATACCATTGATATATTAAAACTAGATTTCTTTGGGAATACATTTATAAACATTTTTGTACATAAATTTACCATCTATTTTATTTTACATATATATGTAAAATGTTTTATTTTTTACCATCGAATTTACATTTATAAACAAAGATGTTTGTAAATATAAATTTATATATGAAAATATTTATAAATGTAAAAAACGTGGAAAAATACAAATCAAACTGATAATGGGGAAAAGTCTAGAAAGCAGACTCACATTAGAGGTCATAGACCAAGGAGAATTTTCCTCATCACAATGCTTACATTTTTGTTTAAAATGTTACGTTACTTGCGCAGTTAACAATCAATAAAAATTTCAAAATTACTTAAATTTGAGGAGCATATTGTCAAGTATTTCTTTAAAAACTTAAAATGTGGCCAGGCGTGATGGCTCATTCCTGTAATCCCACACTTTGGGAGGCTAAAGCAGGCAGATGGCCTGAGGTCTGGAGTTCAAGACCAGCCTGGCCAACATGGCCAGAGACCCCATCTCTACTAAAAATACAAAAATTAGCCAGGCGTGGTAGCAGGCACCTGTACTCAGGAGGCTGATGCAGGAGAATTGCTTGAACCCAGGAGGCAGAAATTGCAGTGAACGGAGATAGCACCAGGGCACTCCAGCCTGGGTGACAAGTGTGACACTTCGTCTCAAAAAAACCAAAAATACAAAAACCTTAAAATGCACTAAGTGAAGGTATTTTATTCTCTTAACTTTTGAGAACTATATACAAAGTGTCATACTAAGAAATAGTAAAATGTCTACTATAGAAAATGAAATTTTTCCATTTAATTTTGTAGCCTGACTAGAGGCCTGTGAATAATGTTCATTATTCATTACGTGAATTCATTACGAATTCTAATTATTCATTACGTGGCTAAGTCATTGAAACTTCTAAAAAACTAGTATGGATATTCTTGAAAAAAGATTGATGGATTTTAAAGATACGAATCGTAAGATGTCATAGACTTTAACAACCAAATTTTAAAATAAAACTGCTGCCAATTACATAAACGGAGCATTTTATAGTAGTCAGTAAATGGCTGAATAGTAGAAAAAGACTTTCTTGACAACCATATGCAAACTTCTTTTGACATAAATATCTTTCAATATTTATGATTATATAAGCATTTGTATTTACAATACTTTTAGAGAAGTTGGCATAATCATTGCCTTTAGCAAATAATAACCATTCATGATATTGTTAATGCTCTTCTAGATATTATGATATTGGTTTAAAAATAATATTATTTGGTCTGAATTTTCCTATACTGTAATATTTAAAACTCTTAATTTTGCTTTTCCCAGATAATGGTAGAAATTTTAGCTATGCTAACCAAAAATTTTGAAAATCTAAAAAACAAAATAAGATTGGATGAATGAATAAAACAAATAATGACACTACTGTATTTCTATTAATATTATTAAATAATTTAAGTTTGAAATGGAGAAAATTTTCATCTCAAAGAGATAATTATGATTATCTACCTTCTGTTAATAAAGTGGTTTAAAACTTTCATTCTTCTGAATAGGAGTATTAATCCTATCATTTTATTTTTTCAATGAACTTTCACTTGTATTTTTAGCCACAACGATTTTTGTTTTGATAAAGAAGAAAAATGAAAAACTGAAAATAGACCCATGGAATACAATTTTATTTTTTCTAGGCCTTTGTTTTTGGGTGATCCTAATGTTGAACTTCTGGACAGAGGACAAGTCTTACATTTAAAGAATGCACGAAGGAGTGACAAGGGGCGCTACCAATGTACTGTATCTAATGCAGCTGGCAAACAAGCCAAGGATATAAAACTGACTGTCTACAGTAAGTGCGATTTTCTTACGCTTTTTGTTGTCAATTCTCATTATAAGTTGAAAAGCAGGGTTTCTTCTATTGGTAACTACTCTCTTATTTAATACTGAATAATTTGGAATACTACATACTTCAAGAGAAGAAGGAGCCTATCTTCATGTGTTTTAAAAGGCCAGAATATTGCAGCAAATCTTAATGCCTTTTTCATTAGATATGGATTTCTTTAAATGGTCTAGTGATTTTTCTATAATCTCACTTAAAGAGAGCAAGAATTTCCTAATTGGTTAGCATATACACAAACCAAATGTCTGTATCTTTGAAGGGAACAGAACAAACTTTTAAAATTATAGAGACTTATGAAATAGAGTGAAGTTGATGATATGCAGACAATTCAATTATTCTATTTTAATTCTGTCGTGGCCTCCATCCTGACCAGTGATTATCTTTTAAATGCCTTATGTGTTTGTGCTACTGTTTTCTCCCAGCTGTCCCCACCAAATATATGTAACTCTTATTTTCTCTAACATTAGCAACTTTCTCTGAGGAATGTGATTGCCAAATTCATTTTAATTTTTACCAGTGGAGCCATAGATAGACACGTGAACATTATGTTTCCAGCACAAAGATTTATACCATAGAAAGGAATAGAACTTAATAGATCAGTAGTACTCACTGCACTATCTTCTGTCTTTCCATGGTATATGATATTCAAGGAAAGTTTAGATACCACTCAGAATGTCACTTTCTCATAGGATCTTCCTAATTAAAAGCAGTTATCCACTTACTGTCTGTGATATTGTCCTAGTTCTTTTTGTTTTTGCTGCACACATCACTATCTGATATTTGACTGCTTAATTACAAGTTAATTTACTTATGATCTATTTCTCTCCAAGGAATTTAAACTTGGTAAGAGCAGGCTCTTGTTTTGCATGTTCCCTACTTTAGTGTCTGATACATAGCATGTCTCAAGAAATATTTGCTGAATGAATGAATGGTCTAGTGTTACACTGTCTAATATGGTAGCTACTAGCCGCATAAGGCTATTGGGCACTTGAAACGTAGCTAGCCCAAGCTAAGATGCACTGTTATATAAAACACACATCAGATATCAAAGGATTAATATGAAAAAATGTAATATGTCTAATTAATAACTTTACATTGATTATATCCAAAATAATATTTTGGATATATTGGACAAAGTAAAATGTATTATTAAAATTAATTTCCTCTATTTCTTTCCATATTTTTTAATGTGGCTACTAGAAAATTTAAAATTATATATATGAGTTTGTATTATATTTCTACTGGACAACACTGATTGAGTAATTAATAAGAGCTTGTGTTGAGGCCCAGCCACTGCCACTGACTAGCTTTATGACTTTGGATAAATTTCCTAACCCTTCTGGGCTTCAGTTTTCTCAGCCTTAAAATGGGGATAATAATAGCACCTATGCAGTAGTGTTATTCTGAAAATCAATTGGTAGCTATTTTACATGGATTGTTGAGCTTCTAGTAAGAGTTCAATAAATGTTATTCATTTATCATTATATAATTAGTGATTGTATCATCTTAAAACTTAACGTACATATAGAATCTAGTTTGGTTTCTATATAATTTAATTGCTTTCCAAATCTCCCTTTTTAAATGTTGCTATCTTTATGTAAAGTTCAAATCTCTTTCTTGAATCAAATTATATTTAATGCAGGCTTTTAAATCATTTATATCTATTAATAAAAGCCTTTGGAAGAAATTAGTCATGAAAAGACATGTTCTCTAAAAAAGAGTAACATTGCTGAAAGATTAACTATACAAGCATCCAAGTTAAACAGAAGTGCTATTGCTACCATTGGCCGCCCACCAGAGCCAGATATTTAAACAATAGGTGCCATATTTTCCCCAAGCTGTTGAGTAGTCTTCTCTGCCCTATTCTATTGTTGCCAGGATCTGTGATGAATACATTTTGGTGTTTCAATAAATAAGACTCTTATTTCCATGGGACTTGGGTTCTTTCATTTCAGATTCTCTTGTTCACTCTGTATGATGCCCCCAGGCACCCAGAAGAGAGGACTCTATAATGATTAAACTGTCTGGGATTGTCTGAGATAAAAGCCATTGTAATTTAGTAAAGTTTTGAGTATTATAATTCAGGAAATAGTGCCATTTCCTCTTTAGCAATGCTTCATCTCTTAAGCTTAAATTTATTTCACTTGTGAAAATGCTTTTGTTCTTAAAATGGAAAAAAGTAAAACAGATACTATGCTTTGGCTAACTGTCAAGAATAAGTGCAGATTTCAAATTCAGGGTGTGTTTCATACTACAGTTGATTCATTCCTTTTCCTTTTACACACTGATATGAGAATGAAACAGGGCTGATTCACTTGCAAGGTATAAATGAACATTGTGCCTAAATAAGGAAAGAAGTTGACACAAAATGAAAGGGAAAAATAAGAGATGGAGGGTAAAAAGGAAAAAGAAGAATGTCAAAGAGGGAAGAAAGTAAGTGAAGTTTTAGTATCCTATCAGGAGATTATGCACATTTACAACTAGTAGTTCTGAGGCAAAGATTTGTAAACTGAAGTCCATGGATGAGGTTTGGAGGTCTGAGAGCTTCCCTAAATCAGCAGTCCCCAACCTTTTTTGCACCAGGGTCCAGTTTTGTGGAATGAAACTGTTCCACTGCACATCATCTGGCATTAGTTAGATTATCACAAATTAGTTAGATTATCACGGCAAAATAGGGTTTGTGCTCTTATGAGAATCTGTTGCCCTCACTGAGCTGATAGGAAGCAGAGCTCAGGTGGTAACGCCTGCTCACCCCCGTCACCTCCTGCTGTGCGGCCTAGTTCCTAAGGAGCCACACATTTGGATCCTGGATCCTTATTCCGCAGCCCAGGGGTTGGGAACTCCTGTCCTAAATTGTATAAAAGTCTTGGAGAGAGAGAGAGAGAGAGAGAGAGTGTGTGTATGTTTGTGTTTGTGTATGTATGTGTATGTGTGTTGGGGGGGGTGCGTGGGTATATCTCTACATGCATATACATGTGCATATGTGTACAGCTTAATGAGCAGTGTATTCATAATTTTTATTTGTATTCCTCTCAAATGGAAGTATAGTTCACTGGCAATTATGTATGAATTAAAATGAAACAGCAACTGACATATTTATGGATTTGTCAAATTTAAGCAGTAGATAGTATGTTATTACACCATCAGATACAAATGTTATTTGAGTAATTTTTTTCATTTTCATAAATACAAACTTTTAAAATAGATCCTTTCTGATACAAATGATATTCCTTTCTAAAACATTCATGAAATACATAGATTTGTTTGAACCTGTGTTCTTGGTTTCATTAATATATTATCCAACCGGTTAGGCTAGCCAGTGATTTATGCAATTTGAGCCAAAGTTTGATAGGCATTTATAGATTAACCTATGACATAAATAATCTCAATCAAAATTAACATTTAAAGCTTGAGTAAAATACTTTTCCTTCAGGTTTCAAAACGGTAGCTTGAATTTGTATTAATTGATTACCTATAGCAGGACTTGGCAAACCTTTTTATAAAGAGCAATATAGTAAATATTTAAGACTTTGCAGACCATTAGGCAAAATCAAGGAGATCATATAGATACGTATACAATAAGAGAGAAACAGATTTCTACAAAATGGTTTGCTGGTGAAATTCAATTTTTTTGATAATTTTTTTAAATATAAATTTTTTGTAATACAAGTCTGCTACTGAGAAACATAGAATTATTTGGGGAGAAAACATTTCACTTAAATGAAATTTGAAGTTAATGTTTTCTATCATCAAAAACAATTGTAAATATTCTGTTACTGGTGTTGTGGTTTTTTTTTTTTTTTTTTTGAGACAGAGTCTTGCTTTGTCACCCAGACTGAAATGCTGTGGCAGGATCTCTGCTCTCTGCAACCTACGCCTCCCGAGCTAAAGCGATTCTCCTGCCTCAGCTTCCTGAGTAGCTGGGACTACAGGCATTTACCACCACTCCCAGCTAATTTTTTGTATTTTTAGTAGGGATGGGGTTTCACTGTGTTAGCCAGATGGTCTCCATCTCCTGAACTCAAGGTCCACCTGCCTCAGCCTCCCAAAGTGCTGGGATTACAGGCGTGATCCATTGCACCTGGCTTACTGGTGATTTTTACCGAATGAAATAGGTTTAAAAAAAAAAGGTAAAATGTTTCAAAGATGAAACTTTGAAAATGTCTCTTCATACAGATAAGTGCTGCCTAGTACTGATATCATTTCATAGGCATATTATTTTAATTGTGCATATTCATTGCCTGGAAGGCATTTACAGAATTCTGTTGTATTCTTCTCTTGGTATTTGACTTTTATCATATCATTACACTGCCGATCATAAATTCTAGGTAAAGGTTAGAGAAAGCCCTCACTTTCAAAGATAACTAGATTTTGAATGTGAAATTTTGTTTTGCATTTGTGTCAAGGTGTGACAAACTGCTAGAACCGTAGTTTGAGCTCAGAAAATATATCCACTGCAAATTTGTGGAGGAATCTAGATCTCACTGTTTGAACTTTTGACAGCATGGAGAATATATAAAGCTGCTTGACATTACTTGTAACTAAAACAACATGATGTCTACCATGGTATACATTTTGCATTTATGTAATTTTTTGGTCTGGTAATTTGGGGTTGGACTCATTTCACAACACTGTCAAGTTTACAGCCAAACTAATTTCCAAAAGCATTTAGTATTCAATAGCAGTGTTTAAGAATGACTCTTTTTATTCAGAAAGAAGTTCAGTCTTAGCCCTGAGCTCAGAAAAGTACAGTGAAACTTCATCACTACTAAGGCATTGATTGACCTGCTATATGGTAAGGCAAGTCAGGATATTCAGTTCAACTCTGACAAAAAGTCATAGAACTGATGATGTTTAACTGCGTGAGAGCAAACAAAATACACCATTTAACACTACTGGTTAATAACACCTGAATCTTTTACACAAAGTGCTTGCTGGAGAATAATACAATGAAAAAATATAGATTTTTTTTAACACCTTACCTTGTAATAAGCTTTGTAAATTTGTCTAAGCCTTTTTTTTTTTTTTTTTTTTTTTTTTTTTTTTTTTTTTTTTTTTTTTTTTTTTTTTTTTTTTTTTTTTTTTTTTTTTTTGCTTCACGTATATTTTTACCAACATCAATTGTAACAAATCTTAGCAGATTCCTCTTCAGGTTGTAATAAATTAGTGTTTATTTCAACTTTTCTGAAAATTTGTGTCTGTAGTTGTTTCACACAGACTGCTCTAAGAGGCTAATTCTTCAGGTTGTTCTTTTTTGTACTTTCACTGGTTCCTCAAATAAACAAGAACAGCTGAGCAGTGTCAGCAACATCTGTCAATTATCAAAAGCCAAGAATACTATTGAGAAAAAAGTTGCCTTAAAAAAATTCACTATTGATGTTGCTCACAATGTGCTGAACTCTTCAAGCAGTTATTCTCACTGAAAGGCTAAGAATCTTTAACACATTTATTTTCTTTAGACACATTTCTTTTGCCTCTGAAATCATACCTGATTTAATTAAATCACCATTGGTAAATGGCTATCCTTTGTTGGCTAACAAATGAGCCTCTCAGAAATTTGGTTTGATTGTAGCCTCATTTTGGCTTTTTATTTTTGTGAAGAAATTTGCTATGATTAAACATTTCATTTTATGTTTTCTAATTTTTCAAACTGTTGATTTTTTAAAATTGGGAATATTGTAATGGCTGCTTAGTCTAGTGTTTATTAGAAGAGATATAGTGTTATAAATAAACACAATATTTTGCCCTTTAATTTGACAACAAAATACTCTGCACTGTGCTGTATCTTACAAATTAGATATGTTACCATTCTTTTCTTGTTCTGACATGAGGAGTATTTACTGATGATGAAATTAAATAAAATATCACATTATGGTGATAGGTACAGCACTAAAAATGCTATCAAGTTGTAACCATGCCACTGAAATTTACAGTAATCTGAACAGCAGTAGAAGCAATGGGAACACCATATTTGGTTTCTGCTTTAACTCTTTACTCTGCCATTGTTGAGTAAAAGCCTTAGACAATATGTCAATGAATGAATATGACTGCATCCCAATAAAACTCTATGGACACTGAAATTTGAGTTTCATATAATTTTTACATGTCACAAAATGTTAATATTCTTTTGATTTTTTCCAACACTTAAAAAATGGTATAGCCATTCTTAGCTTAGCATCTCCTGGCCTGTGATCCACAGTTGCTTGACCCCTGATATAGTAAGCTTCCTGAGAGAAAAATGATTCCATCATCAAATTCACCTCAAAGTATAGTAGATCTTGCCTTAAATTATGTGTGAGAAAAAATGTGTACCTAAATGTTTGTCAGTATGGACTATTTCTAAGAATAATTAGCAGAAAATATTAAGGTACTCTACTCAGCATCCAGATCTTCTTCTAATATCCTTCTCCACTGGAAGGGACCAGGCTCCTAGGAGAAATGGTTAAGTCTGTAGCTGGGGCAGGGAATACACAAGATGATCCTGGAGCATGTAGTAAGGCCAGAAAGTAAGGAAGTGAGTGCAAACAATAAAACAAAATAAAATAAATAGGGTATATTAAAGGGACTGAAGAGCCAACTGAAAGAACTCCCAATAGCCAAAACTGGATAAATAATGTAGTATTGGATGTAACCCAAGGCATACAGGTTTCCAGGAGTCCATATTGATATAAATAAGGGATTGACTCAATAAATAAAATGGGAAGAAGAGACTTATCTTCCATAGAAAAGAATTATAAATAAATTATGTAGGTTGTCCACCCTCACAGAAGTAGAACATAACTCCTCACTCCATATGTATGGGCTGGAATAAGAACTCCCTTCAATGGAAAGGGTAGGAAAAAGAGGTAACTTTACAGTGGAGAAATATGCAAACACTACCTTAGCTGGGTTACCAAAAATACATGCTATCAACATGACTTAGCACAGGTCTCAGTGATAAGTCATGTTGACAGTATGTACCTTTGGTAGCATGTCATGAAAATGGCACTTTACCTCCCTGTCAAAACCCATAATCCTAGTTTAAGTATAAGAAAAATATTCTATCAAATATTCCATTCTAAAATTTAAAATTTATTAAGATTAATTGATACTCAAATTCATATACATGCCATTTAATTTCTTTTAAATTGTTGCAATGATAGCATAATCCTGGAATAACCATATTTAGAATTTTCAGCGGAGACCGAGTAACTTCAGTTGTTTTTCCAACAGTATAGTCCTTATGTGGTGTGAGAGGCCAGACACGTGGTTGCTGAATTGTAGGAGATACACGTGTAGACAATTGGATGAGTAAAATTGAGTGAATGGACTCTTGGCCGCCCCCTCCTTCCCCCCAGAAAAAGGAAAAAAAAAAAACAGCAAGAAGCAAAAATTGAAGACGCCACAGCTATTACGAATAGCTGGTTCTGAAAGCACTTAGACCTTTAGCGTTTCTTGGGGAGAGGGCGTGCAGTTGTACCACATGTGACCTTTTCACTCCTTGGCCTGATTTGAAACTTGCTGTATCTACTTTGAGTGCTGTTTTATTTTGTTTTGCTTTCTTGCTTAAATATAACTATCTTAGTTATTCTAATATGATCTCTTGAACCTAAGTGACTCTCTGAAACGAAATCTGTGACTTTCTGTTTTTACTGAAATTTGAAACCCAAAAGGGGAATGATAAAGATGGTTTTGACAAGACAGGAAACTCATTATCAGGAGATAAATCACATACTTCCTAATTGTCTTTAATTTACCTTAGATGCATTGTTTGAACATCTAGAGCATTTAAGATTTTGATGAAGATGCTGAAACGTAGATGACTTGTTTTTGCTCTAAAATCGTTTGTAGTTCCACCTACTGTTAAAGGAGGAAATGTCACCACAGACGTATCAGTATTGATCAACAGTGTTATTAAACTAGAATGTGAAACACGGGGGCTTCCAATGCCTGCTATTACTTGGTATAAGGATGGCCAACCAATCATGTCCAGCTCACAAGCACTTTATATTGATAAAGGACAATATCTTCACATTCCTCGAGCGCAAGTCTCTGATTCAGCAACATATACATGTCATGTAGCTAATGTTGCTGGAACTGCTGAAAAATCATTCCATGTGGATGTCTATGGTAAGGAACAACATATACTTTAATTATATACCTTTCCTACCTATGCTTTCTAATATGCTAATATCCAATTTATTCACTAATAATCCTCGGTGGGTTTGTCTTTTTCAATATGCATGGATAGGAATTGGAAGAATTTGTTCCATGATTTGGAAAAATATTTTAAACACCTAAGGTTAGCAAGAAGGTGTCCATTCAATCAGCTTACCTTTGCCATGGCACTTAGAGCATGTAGACTATTTGGTTACTACTGAGACGGCAAAGTAGTTGTTGGGACTAAGATCATTCTCTGCTATTTGTCCTTTATAAGCCAGACAGTCCAGAGTTTCCAGAATTATTAGGACAGTTACATATTAGCTAGACCAAGAACTTCTTTCCTCAATAGCTTAGAGGGAGAGAGGCATATAGCTAGATTTTAATGGTCAAACTTTATGAGAAAAAACAAAAACTCTTCTTTATTTTATTAGGATGTATTTTGTGCACACAAAGAATTGCCTGAAATATTGCTGCGTTTCTCCCTAGTTCCTCCAATGATTGAAGGCGACTTGGCCACACCTTTGAATAAGCAAGTAGTTATTGCTCATTCTCTGACACTGGAGTGTAAAGCTGCTGGAAACCCTTCTCCCATTCTCACCTGGTTGAAAGATGGTGTACCTGTGAAAGCTAATGACAATATCCTCATAGAAGCTGGTGGGAAGAAACTCGAAATCATGAGTGCCCAAGAAATTGATCGGGGACAGTACATATGCATGGCTACCAGTGTGGCAGGAGAAAAGGAAATCAAATATGAAGTTGATGTCTTGGGTAAATAAGGATGTGACTGCCTGGGTTCTCAAATTCCTAGCAAAACCTGATTAATTTGTTAAATTCTTTTTTGTTCATGCAATAATAAACAATCTAAAAGAAGGTATAGTCATCTGTGCAGCTATGGATTGCACATTACCAAGAGGTGGATTTGTCACCAGAGTCTCAGGATGTAGAATCTTGCATAAATCTTCCACTGATTTTCATAAGTATACTTGATATTTACAAGTGCATAGATACATTTTTACATCAATGACAATGTCTAGTTGCAGTGAACAACAACATTGTCTTTTGTCATAAGCACTATGCTGGGTAGCAGGAAACTAAGCCTTGGAAAGTCATCTTGCAACCTTTAAACTCAGTATCTTTATCTATAAATTGAAGGCTTTTGAATAGATAGCCCAATTTGAGGATTTTCATTCTCTTGTGCTTATGCAAATAAACAATACAAAATATGAATCAACTTTATATTCACCTGGCATCAGTGGCACCGTAGTACTAGATGGAGGAATAGCCACGATATGTCAAAAGCATATTTATTTAGCCTGGCAAGTGTTTATTGTAAAATGTATTTACAATATATTTCAAGTCCCCTTCATGTATCAAACTACTATGATACTTATCAACCTTCTGAACTGCAATGTGGTATTGCTTCATGAGATGGTGTGTTTTTTGTTGTATACAATTCTTTGCATGTTGCCTTCCTGTTGTTTTCTAGTGCCACCAGCTATAGAAGGAGGAGATGAAACATCATACTTCATTGTGATGGTGAATAACTTACTGGAGCTAGATTGTCAAGTGACAGGCTCTCCCCCACCAACTATCATGTAAGGGTTTTGGTATGTCTTCTAAATAACTCCCGCATTTTGTTTTGAGTGTTTTAGAGTTATCTTGAAAACTGTCCTGTATCATTAAAATTAATTGTATGAAATTGTATTCTTTATATTCCTCTTTTAGAAGACATGCTCTATATACAATGCAACTTCTACTTGATAGTCAGAAGGCACCAAAATTTGCTCAATTAGAGGAATTCCATTGTATGGCCTTAGAAATTACACATTTAGTTCACAGAGACAGTTTATTAAGCAGTATTGTCAGACTTTCCTGAGGTGCTGAAATGTTTAACAGATGGCCAAGTAAAAAGAAGTATACCAGACATGTTAGGTAAATAGAGAAAGTTAACATGCATATGTGTTTACCAGTTCTTTTCTTCTTCTTTACTTTTCAAAGCATGTATTAAATACTTAGCTTTTGTTTCCAAGTTGCTATGGGATATGCAGAGGAAGAGTTAGTCAAAGAAGGAAATGAGATATGTTCACCCATGATTATAAACTGAAATGGAATGCAAAACTCAGAAATGTAAAAATATAATGCTGTATGATTTCAAAGTTTTGTTTATACTTGTTTTAAGATTGTTTATGTTTTGCTGGTTATTATTATTTAAACATTGAAGTGAGTAATATTTAGGAGCACTTATCTCTATTTTAATTATTTTAATTTTTAATTTTTGGTACATAGTGGGTGTATATATTTATGGATTACAGGAAATATTTTGATACACATATGCATGCATAATAATCATGTCATGGTAAATGGGATATACATCCCTCAAGCATTTATCGTTTGTGTTACAAACAATCCAATACTTGTCTCTTTCTCATAGCCTAAAATTAGTAGAAGAATAAATAACTCAACACATAATTATTGGGTTCCAGCAATATGCCAGCTTCTGTGTTAGGCCAGGTTTCCTTTTTTCTTCTCTTTTTCATTTACATTTTATTTTACAGAGTAAGCCACTAGGACATTGAACAAATACACAATAGAAACTTTATGTATCTTCTAGGACATGATTTGCTTAAAAAATATATCCAGATTTCCTTCTGCCTTTTTCTATAGGTGGCTGAAGGATGGCCAGTTAATCGATGAAAGGGATGGATTCAAGATCTTATTAAATGGACACAAACTGGTTATTGCTCAGGCTCAAGTATCAGACACAGGCCTTTATCGGTGCATGGCAACAAATACGGCTGGGGACCACAAGAAGGAATTTGAAGTGACTGTTCATGGTATGCTGAAGAAGGAATAGGAGCTTTGCATTTTAAATTAATTTATGCATTGTTTTATTATCTAACTCAGATTGTTGCTCAGTAATGTGAATAAATCCTGAGTTGTAGAAGGCAGTGTAAATAATGTGAATTTCAGTTGTATAATGACAGATTTTTTTGGTTACTTTATTAACCCAAAGACTCAACCAAGATGGATCATTTAAATACTTACAGGCAGTAGCAAAAATAATTCTGGGAAATAAATAAATAAATGTAGACAGAACTTAAACGTTAGGAAGTGTATTCTGCATAGAATGCCAAGGTCTGAGGAATTAGACCAAATAAGACAGAAGAGGCAAGGAGCAACTTCCAAGTAACAGGGTTACGTAAGCATTTAAGGCTAAACCCTTGGAAGCAAGAGGGATGGTGAATACAGTAGTTTCCAGAAATGGTAGCTGAGGATGTAATTGAAGGATGTGAGGGACATAAGTACATTCACAAAACTGGCACATTAGGATTATAACCATTACCCTAACAACAAATGCAACTCTCTGCCAGGGTATTATGTGTCTTACTTGCTGGCAGAACTTGGGAAGGAAGGACTGGAACCAGAAACTGGAGAGCCACTTGGAAGCCACAAGGAGTATCTATGAATGTCAACTTTATTCTTCCTCTGTCTCTGCGGACTGCCGTTTTTTTATTTTTAGTCCTATGTCCCATGATGGAATATACATAATCCTGTTTTTCAGTCTCAGTCCCAATTCCTGAGGGAGGAAATCTGGCAGGTCCCATTTAAATAAAGTTACCATTCCACATTCTATCAGCTTTGCAGGGGGCAGAGTCATGCAGTATAAATATGACTGGAAATCCAGCTTACTTAATGAAGTAGTTCTAGGGAGAGTGAAGGTCATTATAGATTAGTAAAACACACCAAAAGACGTAAGCCAAATATACACATGTATTACAGTAGCCATAAATACATTTTAATTATTCTTTTGAGATTTAAAAATCCATAGTTAAGAACTAATCTATAAACTTGCTAAAAAATTATAAATTAAATGCGTGGGATAAAAGTATTTCATTGTTTGTTAAAATAGGGGTTTGCTTTTTTTTCCCCCCTAAATTTTAAGTTTTCAGGTTCTTGTATACATATTTTTAAGTTAGACTCCACTGATTATGGTTTCATTTCCTTCCTCCCTTCCTTAAATCTAGTTCCTCCAACAATCAAGTCCTCAGGTCTTTCTGAGAGAGTTGTGGTGAAATACAATCCTGTCACCTTGCAGTGCATAGCCAATGGGATTCCAAATCCATCCATTACATGGTTAAAAGATGACCAACCTGTGAACACTGCCCAAGGAAACCTTAAAGTAAGTGTAAATATGACAGAGCACAAACTAAGAAAGCTATGTAGGTCTTCCTAGAAATATCAAATTATTCTTTCTTAACTGTAGATTTTTCTGTTGGACAGATTTGCAGAAAATTTATTATTTAAATAATATGCATTTTTCTTAGAATTTTTAAGGATTTAGCTTAATATTTTGATTTGGAGAATGGAATTAAAGACTAAATAACTTTAACAATGATAATGATTTTAAGGTAGTGATTGTTATTTATATTATTTTGGTTTATGCCTAGTTTAGCTGTTAAAAACCTGGTGTCTCACAGATGAACAATGTTCATCAATAATAAGCTAAAAATGTTCACCATTGAGTAAAATTAAGATAAAGTCATATTTACATAAATGTAAGTAAAATAAGTCTTGAAAAGCATTTTTAAGAATTAGTTTATAAGCTTCAAGAGGGCAAAGGCTCAATTTTTAAAAAGTGAATAAGTTCAATTTTGTATCTTTCATAGTGAATATAGTCCCTGGCATATAACTGTATCTCAGTACATATTTGTTAAATTAATAGATCAATGATAGATAGATAGATAGACAGATAGATAGATAGATGATAGATAGTTAGACAGCTATATTTCAAATCTGGATGATCTAAAGGATGCACTTAAAATCAGCATTAATAGATTTTGCTAATAGGCTCAAGTTAATTGACTAATGTGGGCTTGATTTTTACTTGTGAGTTTTCTCTAATGAGAGGTATGTTATGTTCCTTTTTTAGTAGAAATGGTGGATATCTGTTAAGTTTCAATTCCTATTCTAAATCCAATGAAAATAATCTTACATCTTTGTGCAAGTGAAAGATTCAATTTGTAGTCTTCAGACATCATGCAGGTACACAACTGTTTACCTGGGAGACAGACATTTATCATATTATCATACAAAAGTAGGATTGCAAACTGTAATGAATGATTTAAAGAGAAAACCTAGAGGTATAAGAACATATAATGAGAAAAGTCTTTGAGAATGAGGAAAATTTATGGGAAAAGCCCTGAGTAGAGTTCAGAAGACTTTATGGAAATTAAATGGGTGAATTAATGGAAGAGAACTGGGTAGAGTGTTTCAAAGAATATGTGCATGGGCAAACAAAGCAAAGGTAAGCATGGCACCTCTTGAGGACCAGGAAGCCAGCCAGTGGGCTGAGGAAGAGACCAAAGGAGAGGTGATATTAAAGACTAGAGACTAGGTAAGAAGCATTTAAGTAAGATTAATGATTTTATTTTTACTTTAAGTCAATGAGAGACCTTTGAAGAGTTTTAAAATAGGAGTGACATGATCAGGTTTGCATTTGAAGTAGCTATCCAGAGCCATTCCAAAGAATAAATAGGAAGAGCCAATAATAGATATGTAGAGACCAATTAGAACCTATTTACATTTGTCTAGGAGAGAGAAAATATAGAAATTTAGACTCATATGCTGCCATGCAGATGAGGATACTTGTATAGATTGGTGAGGTATGTATTAGTTAAATCATTGGGAGTTGATGAAAGACTCTTTATGAAAAGTGAAGGAGAGGGATGTATCAAGGAAGACTCCTAGGATTCCAATCTACACAACTGCATGGAGAGTGTTGCCATCCGGTGAGATAGGAGACTACGCGGGGGGACAAGTTTGAGGTGAGAAAACTGATTTGAGTTTTAGACTTTTGGGGGTTGAGGTGACTATGGGATAAACTAGTGGAGATGTCAGTAGATCATTGAATATGTGGTCTTGGAGCTCAAAGGAGAGTCTGGCTGGACATATTGGCACATCAACAATATTTGAAACTTGAGCATGGATGAGTGAATCCAAGGAGAGAATAAAGGGTAAGAAGAAAATGGGCAGAGAACTGACCTAATTCAGTCTTAAAAAATTATGGCATTTAAAGATCACGTGTCAGTCCAGACATGAATATAAATGTATAAATGTGTTGCTTAACATGTTTATAATGGTATGGATGGAGAATACGTTAAGTGGGAGTTTACATGGGAGAGTTTGAGAGATCATTTGGGGTCAAAATGTGGTGAGCCTGGAGAGCTAGGCTGACTTCAGATTTCATTCTGGGCAAGGTGAAGAGCCATGAATGAACTTTGAAGGGAAACTGGTTAAAGGATCAAATTTGAATTTTAAGCAAATTATTCTGGCAACAATATGCAAGATAGAGTAACAGCTGGGGAGGCTGAAGACACTGGAACATCAGTTAAGAAGCTATTATAATCCCACGGTGGCTGTGGAAATGGAAAACAGGATCTGAGAAATATATAGTGGCATAATTAATAGGATTCAAAGTAGGCTCCAAAACCTAGATGACTGGAAAAATAGTGGGTGCCATTAAACAAGACTGGGAACATGCAATCAGAAGTAGACTTTAGAAATACAAGGAAAAATATATGAGCTTAATTTTGGATATATTAAATTTCATGTACTAACCTGTTCAGCAGCTTGCTGGAAGGGCACATGCAGAGATCACGAGAGAAGGTGAGGTTATCCTGTAAATTTAAGATGCATTAGAGTTTTTCATTGATGCCATGAGTTTGGATAAAAACCATCAGACAGCTAAGTTTCCTGGGTGTGGGACAGGAAGAGGAAGCAGATTCTAAAAATTAATTTCCTTAGAGAGTCAGAGAATTAGAACTGAGAGAATGCTTATCTTTAACATCCAGAAAGTAGAGAGTTTCAAGGAGTCAGTAATCTACCACACCAAATGCTATAGATGGTGGAGGAGAGTATGAGCTTATTATATAGGCTGCTGAATATTGTGATTGGAAGTTACTGGTGACCTCTGAATAGTATGTTTCAAAGAATAACCTCTGAATCACCAGTTTCTAAATGGCAGAGGCCAGTTGCAATGGGTTTAAGAGGGAAATTAGGAAAAATAGGAAGAAATTTATCTGCATTCCTGTTATCCATATTTTATAATTTTATTATTTTTCTGGCTCCTAGACCATTTAATTAAAATTCATTGTTTTAAACTATTTATGAATTTTTACATAAATGTGGCCAGGTTTTTCCAAATAGCTTAAATTTTCATCACATACATCATAGTTCAGTGCTAAAGTCTTTTATTCAGTATGACTATACCAGTAAGCTGGCCTTAGGTTATTTTATTTTGTGTTCTCCAGAGAATAAGAAAAGGCTTTTCAATCAAACTAGTCTATTGTCTTCTGCATGATAATGTGATCTCACCCTAGTGTGTCAAGAGTTTATTAAAATATTGGCATGATTTGTTGTCTTCCTCCTCTTCACCTATATCTGGCATTTCTCCCCATGCTATCTCTCCCCAACTCCCGACCCCCCACTGTCCCTCCCCTATTACTCCCCAACAGACCCCAGTGTGTGATGCTCCCCTCCCTGTGTCCATGTGTTCTTATTGTTCAACACCCACCTATGAGTGAGAACATGCTGTGTTTGATTTTCTGTTCTTGTGTCAGTTTGCTGAGAATGATGGTTTCCAGGTTCATCCATGTCCCTACAAAGGACACAAACTTATCGTTTTTGATGGCTGCATAATATTCCGTGGTGTATATGTGCCACATTTTCCCTGTCCAGTCTATCATTGGTGGGCATTTGGGTTGGTTCCAGGTCTTTGCTATTGTAAACTGTGCTGCAATGAACATTCGTGTGCATGTGTCCTTACAGTAGAATGATTTATAATCCTTTGGATATATACTCAGTAATGGGATTGCTGGGTCAAATGGAATTTCTATTTCTAGGTCCTTGAGGAATTGCCACACTGTCTTCCACAATGGTTGAACTAGTTTACACTCTCACCAACAGTGTAAAAGTGTTCCTATTTCTCCACATCCTCTCCAGCATCTGTTGTCTCTAGATTTTTTAATGAATGCCATTCTAACTGGTGTGAGGTGGTATCTCAATGTAGTTTTGATTTGCATTTCTCTAATGACCAGTGATGATGAGCATTTTTTCATATGTTTATTGGCCTCATGTATGTCTTCTTTTGTAAAGT